>PISX010017676.1:27335-42855 GCA_004024625.1 Mellivora capensis | reverse complement strand
GGTGGGGGGTGGGTGGGGGGGGGCAGGTAGAGAAACTGCCTCAGGGGAAAGGGAAAGGGTGAGAATGCGCCAGCCAGCCTGGGTCCAAGAAGCCGGGCTCAGGACTCCAGCCGAGGTGGCCGCTTTTTAGTAAAACAAAAAATTGAGGGGCACCTGGGTGGCTCATTGGGTTAAGCCTCTGCCTTCGGCTCAGGTCATGATCCCAGAGTCCAGGGATCGAGCCCCGCATCGGGCTCTCTGCTCAGCAGGGAGCCTGCTTCCCCTCTCTCTGTCCTGCCTGCCTCTCTACCTACTTGTGATCTCTCTTTTTCTCTGTTAAAATTAATAAATAAAATCTTAAAAAAAAATTGCAGGTGACTTTCCAGTCCCCCGAGTCCCCTTGCTGGAGACTTCTACTTCTCAACTAGACATGTGCTTTTCTAATCCATGTTTTTAATGCTTCACGGGCTTCCGTGTGGATCCCTGCACGGCCTGGGGCCCTGTCTCCTCTCTGGGCTAGAAGAAGGCACATGGTCGTGGTTTTCTGTGGGCGCTGCTAAGGTGAGTCGTGGGATTCTGCCAGTTTTTGTAGGTCAAAAGTGGTCAAAAATTGACAACTTTTATATAATTCAAGCTACTAGTTTCCTGTCCGTGCTGGGCAGGCCACGGAGCGGAGTGGGGACACGCAAGGGTTTGACGGCTCGCGGGGTCCCGTCCCTGCCCCCCCCACCCCCCCGCCCCATGGCCTCCTACCAGCTGTGAAGCCTCAGGCGTGTTGTCATCTCCCCTGTGTCTCGGTTTCCCTGTATGTAGAGCGGGGTTGGAAACACTGCCTACATTCTAGATGTGTTTTGTGGATGAGAAGTAGTAATGTACAAGGCATTTACAACTGTGGGCTGTTGTTGTCATTACTGTTATTATGTATTCTTTTTTTAAATTGGGATTTTGTAGCCTGTTGGTGCAGCTCTGTCTGGATCTCGGTGGATTTTTAACTTCTGTAGAGGTGGTATTTTGTTGTGATGTATGATTGGTGTGTTCTCTACGGAGATGCCGCTGGAGTTGATGGCCGTCTTCAGATGGACCTTCTCCAAGCGCCTCAGGGCGCTCACGTGCATCCCGTCTCCTCTGTCCCTGGGACTGGAATCTTCGGCTTGTGGCCTTTCCAGATACTCCACCAGCAAGCGCTTCCCCGGGGGCTGCACTGGCCGACCCTCTCTGCTTTGGGGGGGAGGGTAGGATCTCCCTACGGCCAAGCCCTTGGCTGGGGCGTGCAACGGTGTGATAGCTGCCTTACCAAATTTTGGTTTTTATTTATTTATTTATTTTTAAAATTTTTTTTATTTTCTAAATTTTTTTAAAAATTTATTCATTTGTCAGAGAGAGAGAGAGAGAGGGAGCACAGGCAGACAGAGTGGCAGACAGAGGCAGAGGGAGAAGCAGGCTCCCCGCCGAGCAAGGAGCCCGATGTGGGACTCGATCCCAGGACGCTGGGATCCTGACCTGAGCCGAAGGCAGCCGCTTAACCAACTGAGCCACCCAGGCGTCCCAAATTTTGGTTTTTAGAAGCAGAACAAAAATGTTCTCTGTAAGTTGGGAAATTAAGAAATAGAAAGCCTGCACATAAAAAAAAATATGACCACGTTCCCACCCTCCAGAGAGCGAGCGTTGGCATCTTGGATGGATGTGGGTTTTGACGAAAAGGACCACCTCTGATCTCTGCTGTCCTGAGTGACCATGCGGCAAAGGAGCAGTGAAATATAGATTTTGCAGCCCTCCCTGCACCGCCCCCGGGCCTGGAGGTCAGCATCCTCGGGGAACGCATAGGGATTTGGCAGCTTGGGGTGATGCAAGGCTTTGCATCAGCTGGATCTGGGACACCCCTCTGTCCTGCGCAGTAGCCGTGGGGACCTGGCTCATGGAATGCACCCCCCCAGAGTCCCATGACTCTGTCTCCTTGCAGGGTTTTTGTGCAGCCCTGCACACAGTAGGTGCTCAATTGATGCACAAAGGGATGCAGTACAGTAGGATATCTCAACCTGGGTGCTACTGACACCGGGGCCAGATAATTCTGACCTGGGGGCTGTCCTATGCATTCAGGGTGTTGAGTAGCATTGCTGGTCTCTGCCCATCCATTAGATGCCCCCTTCCACACCCATTGTGACAACCAGAAATGATTGCAGGACATTGCCCATAGTCACCTCTCCAGGACCCCTGTGGTATAGGATAGGACCTCAGAGAGGACTGTCTAGAAGGCAGAGAAGCCCCAGGACAGTTTTCCTTGGAGTCTATGCCCAGTGTGTAGATTTTCTTCATTCAGAAGCTGCCATTAAGTACCCTACTGTGTGCTGGGAGCTGTCCTAGGTGCTAGGATTCTGCTGGGAACGAGGCAGGCAGGTGGCCCCCTTCTTGTTTGTCCAGGCATAGCTGGACACTCTGCTCATTCACCCCGACTTGGCCTTGGGATATGGTGGTGACTTAAGCCCCATTCCTGCCTCGGTCTCCCCCCTCTATGGGATGGGGTTCAAAGTTGTTCTGAGGTGATGCTACGAGGAGCCCTGTCACCTCGGGCTGGCTATTTCCTTTCCGGGCCTCAATGCCCTCGTCTGGAGAGTGGTGTTTGTGGTAGCACTGGCCTTCCGGGCTGCTGTGGGGATTAGCGAGTTCTTTGGTCAGGCACAAGGCACACAGTAGGTGCTTTGTGACAGTGGGCAGATGATGTGTGTGTAGACTCTGAAGGCCAAGTGTGCAAGCATCTGCCTTTGGGTCATCACAGCCAGCTGGGCAGAGGATGGGGGCGCTGGTAGAGAGCCCGCGGCATCCTCTCTGTGCCTGGCCATGCGGGTGGGGGTCTCGGTGGGAGGGAGCTCAGCTGCCCTCCTTCCCAGGCCTGTAAGGAGCTGGCTCAGTGGAAATCCCTAAGGCGATTAAGTGGGTTCATTTGATCCTGAACGTGAACTTGAGAGCAGGCGGCTTATCTCCTGGAGATGAAAGCCAGGCAGGCGATGAGCCACCTGGCCCAGGCAGGGAGTTCGGGATTTTATCCTCCATTCTTTGCCCAGCTGGGGCCCGTGCTGGGGGCTTTCGCCCCACCTGCCTCCAGCCCCCTCAGCTGCATGTTCAGACGGCGTGCTTCTGATGCTGGTCTAACAGTGGCAGGAACACACCTCTGTAATTCATTGGACACTTTCAATCTTGTGAGCTAGCAATGATCATTACTTCCCTGTGTGATGGGCAAGCTGTTAAGGCTCAGAGAGGTCAGCTAGCTTTCCCAGGGCCACACAGCCTCCTGATAACCACTCCCCCCCCCAACAATATTTGCAGCGTCTATGTGGAAAACCCCCTTTTATTCTTGGGCACTGAAATTTCTCCTTCATACGGTCTTGACTTCACACAGAATTAACAATGACCAGAAAAATCAGTGTTGTGCCCCGGTTGTAATATAAGGGGAAATGGAGGGAAGTAGTTGCTGGTTCCCACTCAGAATGAGTAAGTGAGCTCAGAAGGGTTTTGGGACTGGAAATACATGGAAGTGTTTGGATTGGTTCTGGAAGGTTCTTTTCTTAAATGGCTGGGTCACTTGAAAATTGCGTGGGGAGGGTGACTTTCATGGCCTGGGCCAGCTTCCCTGGCTGAGTGGCTGTCAAAGAATAGCTGTGATTGTCCCTGTATGTTTCCGGCATGTTCCAGGTGGGGACAGGGCTCCATGACCTCCTCTGCCCGAACCACAGGAATATGGTGGCAGTGGCAGCAGTCAGATGACCACTTGGTCGCAGGTCCTTTCTGCAGTCAGGGTAATGCTGGCTCACCGTACTGTGCTGGGGGAGTGAGACAGCTGCCTCCGAGACCCGCTCTCCTGTCAGTAGAAATGAGACCGCTGATGGCAGACCAGGCCCCCGCCTGGCTTGGCTGTCTGCAGTAGCCTCCCCTGGGCCCCTGAATCCACTCTCGTCCCGGGGATCTGTCCTCCATGCTGCAGCCAGAGGGACCCTGTCTGAAGGAGGAGACTGCAGTGCGGCTCTCCAGGCCCTGCCTTCTTCTTGGAGAATAAACCCAGAGGCCCCGGGGCCCTGGGCGGCGCCTGCTGCCTTCACTCCTTTCCCCAACCCTGCTTTTGCGCCTGCTGCCCCTGGCCTGGCACGCTCTGTCCTTGCTGCCAGTGGTCCTGGCTCAGATGTGAAGCCCCTCGGTGGGTTTATTCCCTGGGTTTTGGTGGCCTTCCCACATCAGAGGTCCCTTCCCAGGCAGTAGGTACTACGTCCGTTATGCCTAAGGCTGGGTCCCTGCTGCTGGGATGGTGCTAGCACATGGTAGGGCATTGGTGGGTTTGTGTCGATGGCTGGATGGGTTCCTTTGCAGTGAGATGGAGCCTGGCTGGGCCAGGTCTCCATGGGCCCGACCTGGGAAAAGGGGAGGACGGGGGCTGGACACAGGGGTCTTTTCCCTCAGTGGCTTCCAGCCAATCTGGAACTGGCCGGACCAGTGCCTGCAGTTTCCTGCCCGGGGAGAGAGGCTCTGAGGGTGTGCTAATGGGGTCAGCGGGGTGATGTTGGCCCCAAGATCATTTGGCAATGTCTGAAGATCCTTCCTGTTGTCCCAAGGTGGGGAGAAGGGGACGGGGGTGCTCCAAGGGCCAGAGATGCCGTACACATCCTACAGGGCACAGAGCAGCCCCCACAGGGAAGACTGATCTGGCCCAAAGTGCAGGAACCTGGCATTGGGCCTTAGGAGCTCAGCATCTGGGCTGTGCTCCAGGCAGGGGAGGGCAGGGGAAGGCAGGGCGAACCTAGATCCCCTTTCTGTGCTGGGTCCACATCTCCATGGCCCAGAGTGTGCCCCTGGGCAGGGCGATGAGTCCTCTTGGAGTTCCTTGTCATTTTTGTTCCCAGCACGGGGCGGCTGTCAGCCTGTCTTGGTGACATATCCCCACACACCTGCAGGGTTTCCACAGCCTGGCTGCCATAGCTTCTTTTCTCCCCAGGGCTGCGAGTCAGTGGGAGGTACTGTGAACGTGGTTGCTGCCATGAGAGCTCCCCCTGAAAGCATCCCTCCCAGTGCCCTTCTTTGCAGACGTGAGGCTGAGGCCCAGCATGGGTGAGGAATTGGCCCTGGGTTGCACAGCACAGTAGGGCCTGGACCAGGGAGGCCCGAGGGCAGGGATGCCAGCTCTGGGCCTCCCACAGTCCCTTTCCTCTGGCTAGCGGGCTCCTCCCACTGACCAGATTCCATATCCCCTAGTGTCGTTATGGTTATTTATTTTATAATTTGATGAATTTGTAAATCTTTAATGTCTACGTGTATATATACATCCTTTGTCATGTGGCATTTCTGTATTATTTATAACATTTTTCTTATTTTAAAACCATATTATTGACTCATTCATACAATGAATACTAGTCAGTAAGAAACGGGAATGAAAATGCTGGTACATTCATAATGCAGACAAACCTTGCAAAGACGGCGCAGAGTGAGAGGGGACAGACCCAGAGGCCACATGGGGTCTGACTGTGTTGGTAAGAAATGTGCCAAAGAAGCAAACTTGTAGAGACGGGGTGCAGATGAGTGGTTGCTGAAGCAGGAGAGCGCTGGGGGCATGGTGGGGGCGGGGAGGTGACTGCCTGTGGGTGGGGGGTTCCTTCCCTTTCAGGTCGGGGAGATGTTCTGGAACGAGATGGGGATTGTGGTTACACAGCACTGAATGTCACTGGTGTCGCTGAGTTGTTCCCTTTATTTTTAAAGATTTTATTTATTTATTTGAGAGAGAGTGTCTCTCTCATGATCATGAGCAGTGGGGGAGGGCAGAGGGAGAAGCAGACTCCCCACGGAGCAGGGAGCCCAGTGGGACTCGACTCCAGGATCCCCAGATCAAGATCTGAGCCGAAGGCAGACGCTTCACCGACTGAGCCCCCCAGGCAGCCTGAGTTGTTCACTTTATAATGGTTAGTTTCATGTTAGGTGAATTTCACCGCACTAGAAAATCAATCTGGGAACTGAAACAGATATGTATTTATTGAGCTCTTACTGTATGCTAGGCACCGAATGCATTTGCTTACCGAGTCTCCAGGTCAGCCCCAGGGGTGAGAGTTTCCATTTCACAGGCAAAGGGCAGGAGACCTTAAGCCCGATGGCCCCGATCACACAGCCACCGATCACACAGCCAGGAAGCAGTAGGACTGGAGGATGCAGCGGTGCCTGGGGTTGGATCCTGACGTCTTCCCCCACGTCTGTGGCCAGGAAGGTGGCAGAACTCTGTGAGGGGGTGGGGCTCTCCGGCCTGCCTGCCCTCCAGCCATGAACACCCCTGAGGGGCCCTCGGGAGCACTGGGTTGGGGGGTGTGTGGGTGGAAACCTGCAGCTCCGGGGTCAGTGTGTGTGAAGGGTTGTCCCCCTTCTTGG
This sequence comes from Mellivora capensis, assembly GCA_004024625.1. Taxonomy (NCBI): domain Eukaryota; kingdom Metazoa; phylum Chordata; class Mammalia; order Carnivora; family Mustelidae; genus Mellivora; species Mellivora capensis. The sequence goes on along the minus strand of PISX010017676.1, from coordinate 36,483 downwards.
GCTCCGAGAGGGACCCCTAGCACAGTGGTGTTCTTTGTCCCCACCCCCACCCCGGCTACAGAAGCAGGAACTTTCCAACACAGGGTCGGGTGCTGTGATTCAGCATGGCTCGCTCTGGGGAGCACGGGGGGCCCCCCGGGCTGTTTTCAGTTTCCGCTGAGTTTCTCACTCTGACTCAGTGCTGCCTCTGGCCCCAGTGACCTGGGCTTCCGAACACCTGCTGAACGGAGCTCTTGTTCATGGGAACCGTCAGAAAGAACCAGGTTTGAGGCTGTCCCTCACTGGTTTCCCTGGGCCTCGATTTTCCTATCTGAGTCGTGGGGCCATAGAAGGAGGTGTTTATTGGTGTGTCTCACATTGATCAGTGGGTGTGAGGGGCAGCACAGGTCTGGGTGTGTGTGTGGAGGGATTTGGTACAGAAACAAGGGGTTAAAAGCCAGTGGAGCTCTCGGGGGAGGCCTGCACCCTGTATGCCCCTCCCCCATCCTCTCGGTGGCACACATGGAGGGTGTGTGTGTCAGCGCCTTTCTGTTCCCCAGGACCGAGCCCAGAGGGTGAATGAATGCTGAAGCCTCAGTCTCCCACTGGGTCCTGCCCTAGGGGCTGGGACACAGGCCTGTGCTCTGTGCCTCTCATCCCGGCGGGGCTCTGGGGTCTGGGGCTGAGGCTCGGTGTCTGAACGGCTGGGGGGGCTGCCTGACATCTGAGCAGGATTGGGGGCTGAGCCCCAATCCCTGGGCAGGCCCAGTGGCAAGCTGGACCCGAGCCCCTGACCTGAGCTTGAACGGTGCTGTCCTGGCCTCATCCCTGCTTTATAGACGGGGAGCCCGAGCTTGGCGGAAGCGGGGGCAGTTCCTCAGGCTTTTCAGAATGAGCCCCAGCCAGCCTGACTTTCGCCATTCTGGTTATTTTGTATTTGTTTTGTAGCTGAGGAAACAGCCTTAGAGAAGGTCGGCCTCCTGTGTGGAGTCGTCCAGCTAGAACCTGGAGTGAATCTGGGTGTCAGGCCAGGCCCTGGGCTTCAGAGACTCTGGGTCCGGGCTCCCTTGCTGGCCTTACTGTCCCGTCTGTGCAGTGAACAGCGCCTCAAGGATTGTCTGGCCCCGCCCGGTGCGCAGGTCACGGAGGCTGGGGCCAGGGCTGGTGTCCCGCACGCAGGCCAGCGGGAGCATGCATGCACAGGGAGGCCGGAACAGGGTGTGGGAGGAGGGACGGATGATAGAGGGGGGAAGTATGCAAGGACCCTGATCGCTCTCGGGGCCATTCCGCCTGCCCGCGTTGCTGGATTCCCCGGAATATCCCCTGGGCCTCGGGTGACAAATCTCTTTCACCGTCTCTTGACCTGGGCAATTAATTGCCTTTGGCGACCGACAGCTCCATGGCAGCTCGGCTCTCTCCCAGGCCGCCCCCAGCTCCTCCCTGCAGCCACTGATGGCCCAGACCCTGCTCCAGGGTGGGGGGAGCCTGGGGCCGGGGGCACGGAAGCCTCTGTCCTGCCTTTCCTCCCAGCTGACCGTCAGGATGCAGTGGCCAAAAGCCTGTCTGGGGGGAACCCTGCTGCTACCATCTTGGGGTGCTTGCTTTGTGCTCTCAAGGGGGCAGAGACTGAGTTATCTTTACAACGAGGCGGCCACTGAAGGGTATCTAGAGGCTTCTGGAAGTTTCCACCCCATGCAGAGAGCCTGCTCTCTTGTCTCCTGCCCCACAGGGGGTTTCTGGGCTGGGGTAGCCAGCAGAGGTAATGCTGTGTGGTTATAGCGGATGTCTGGGTACAGAACTCCACTGGGGGAAGCCTGGGTGAGCTTTCTTGCCTCACTGTCTCATTGTCCCCATCTGTAAAATGGGGAGGGCCCTAGGGCGGTTGAGAGAAGTAGCCAGTTACTAGGCACAGAGTTCCAAGCAGTGTGCCTGGCACTGAGAAGCCCTCAGGAGGGGAGCTCCAGGTCCCTGCGGGCTGTCCGTGCCGGTGGTGCAGACGGGTGGATGGACAGATGGCTTGTCCATGCTGGCGCCTCCACTGGTCTGGAGGGAAGCCCCTGGCCCTCCCAGGCTGGTCTGTGCCGCCTGCTCTGCCTTGGCCGGGGCTTGGCTGGGAGCCAGGCTGCCGAAGCTGTGCGCCTGGGCCCCCGCCCGCCCCCTTTTCCTCCAGAAACGGTTGATAGTCCGGCTCCTTCCTGGCGTCTGATTTCTCCTGTTGGTTGCTGTCACTGAAGATGGCCCCACGCCCCAAGCGAGAAGATGGGCAGGAGGGTTCAGAGAAGCGTGTTTGGGGCCCAGTCGGGGGTGTTGGAGGGTAGAGGATGGGGCGGCTGGGCCTATGCCCAGGTTCCAATCTCCCCTTGCCCCTAGAAGGCTGTGCAATCTCACGGGGCTGCCGAACCTCTCTGGGCCTCAGTTTCTCCATCTTCAAAATGAGGTCAGGATCATGGCCCCCTGGCCGGGCTGTGAAGTTGGCCCAGAGCCTGGCAGCGGGTGCCTGCCGAGGGGGGTGTTCCCGTGAGGGTGACCAGTGTGATGCTTTGCCAGACGCTGTGCAGGCCTCTCTTGAGAGCCCAGACCGATGGACTTGGGGGTTGGGGGTGTGCACCGGCCGCATCAGGGCTGCTCCTCCCTTCTCTCCCTGACTATGTGCCCCCCTTGAGTGGGGCTGTGTCCCCTACCATTGGATGGGCTCCATTCCCTTGGACGGAGCTGTGTGCCCCCTGCCCTTTGTCCTGCCCAAGGCCCTGTCCACTTCCACCCACCCATCCTGGCCTGGCTGTGGCTGCCACCCTCCTCGTGGGAGGGGAGAGGGAGGGCGGAGAGGGCCCCGTATGGCCAGCATGGCCAGCATGTGCCTCCCGCCTCCTTCACCCCCTCCCAGCACTCGCCGGCTGCCGCAGTCCAGTGGGGAATCAGAGACCTGGCGAACTTGTGGTGATTGTCTCTCCGCAGCTCCTAGGAGAGCTGGCCTGGGCCGGCACGCCTCCGCTGTCACTTGAGAAGGAAAATAAAATGTCCCTGTGGCTTCTAAATGGAAGGGCGGTGGAGCCTGCCTCGCGCTCCGGCTGTGTGGGCTCCTGGCCACCACAGCGGTGGGGATGGCCCGCCCCCCACCCCCGTTCACCTGATGTGAAGAGGTGTGCCAGGTGGCGCCCCGGATGGCTCCCCTAGGTCCTCCTCTGTGCCTCCTCCCACCCCAAAAGGCCTCAGGGCCCTGGCCTGCTTCCAGCTGGTGCCTGGGTCAAACTGTGCCTGAAGTCCGTGAAGCCAACCAGCAGGGACCGCTGCCTGAGGTCACGCTTGCCCCTTGGGGGCCAGTGCCCTCCTTGCTGATGGGCTCTGTAGAGCTGTCCAGCATGGCTTATGGTGCTGGCTGTTGTGGGGCCACGCAGAGGCTCATATGGGCATCGCTCATGTCCCTTTCCTCGAAGGGGCAGGCTCCACGGTGATCCCTGGGCTATGGGTGATTTTATAGAACTCGCTTGGTGCATGCTGAGGGGGTTTGGAATGGGAAGGTGGGGGCTGCTGGTGGAGCGTCTCCCCTCTGAGGGCCGGCACTGAGGGTCCTACCTGGTCCCAGCCCTGCCTACGGCATTGTCCAGGGCAGGAGGCCATGATGCCTGGGGGCTGGGATGCTGCCGGTGGGTTGTGGCCCCTGCTTCTTGTAGGGTCCCAGTCTGTACCTCTGTCCTGACTGGAGCGCCGTGAGGGTGCCCCGCCCTCTGCGGGGACCATGGAGGAACATGGCAGGTGGCCGTGAGAACTCCTCCTGGAGCCTCAGTCTGTCCTTCGGGGAGCCGAGGGGCAGCAGCTCCAGAGAGAGGCTGCGGGAAGGATGAAGTTGGCGCCGCACTGCCTGGCCCAGAGTCTGAGCGAACACAGGGGAGGTTGCCCTTGACCGTGACATCCCTGACGCTCAGTCCCAGTGCAGGGCTGGGACCAGGTAGGACCAGGGCTCCCGTCCTGACTTCTCTGCTTTCCGACTCGGCCTCCCTGGGTCTCCATTTTCTCATCAGTACAATGGGGATAATCAAGAACCCATTCGAGGGGTGGTTGGAGTTTAGTAAGTAAAAGCTCAGCCTGGGGCTGCCTTTGAGGAGCTAGTGTTGGCCGTGACCGCTCTTACTATTCCTTGTCGGCTTCGTGGCCGCTGCCAGATTGGATGTTGCAGGAGTGAGGGCTGCCGGGAGGAAGAGGGCCGTTGGGCTTGTATGCATGGGTGGGATTCTGGTGGGTGTGGGAGGTGCATGGTGGTGGGGGGTTTGTCTGTTGGGGGAGGGGATTGGTAGAAGAAGCAGGCAGGTCCAGGGCCCCGCCCTGCTGTGTGCCTGACCCTCTCTCAGCCCTACCGGCAGCTGTGCCCCATGGTCTTGGCCCTGCCATGCATGGGCGACTCCTGGTACCCAGACTCTTCTACGCTGAGACTCGCCTTGCTGGTCACCCTGCATCTAGCTTTAAGTAGAGACTTGTGGCCTCGGTGAGGGATGAATCAGGTCTTTCTTTGGGGGACTTAGCATCTCCTGGGGGTGGCCAGACAGAGCCTTTGGATGGGGTAGCAGTGAGGGCCAGAACATGCCTGGACTGTCCAGAAATGCTTACTTGTTGGTGAGGAGGGGAGAGGGTGTGATGGGCCTGGGCTTTGAGGAATGTGTAGGAGTTCTCTGGAGAGACCACTTGTCATCAGCCCTACCAGGGCAAGTTGCAGGCACAGACCTGTCCAATATGGACCTCAGTCTGCCTTACTGTGAAATGAGCACATGAGGGAGGAATTTGCTGGGGTCCTAGGAATCATCCAGTTCTAGCCCTCATTCCATAAGTTTCTAGCTGAGACCCTTGGGACAGGGGACCATTCCATGTGTCATGTCTCCCCTTCCCTGTTTCTCTTGGAGTACTGCTCTGAGGTCCTGAGCAGAAGGACATGTTGAAACTGCCCCTATGCCGTGCTGGGCGCTGTTCAGGGGGCACCAGACCGTATGGGGGTGGGGGGCACTGTCCCCACCCCTCGGATTATAGATGGGGAGCCAGAGGCACAGGGAGACAAATGGCTTGAGTGGGGCTGGAACCCAAGCTGTCTCTGGCCCCACATCGCCCACTGTCTGTGGGCACCGTGGGTGCTCTCTCCACACCTGCTCTCTTTCCTGCACCTCGAAAATGGGCCCCCTGGGGCCCTGACTATGGTGTTGCTCCTGTAGGGGAGGTTGGGAGGAGGCCAGCTTAGGAGAGAGGATTTGTTTCGTGTATTAGTGGGTGGGTGCTTGTAGCCCCCCTACTCTGGAAACAGGTGAGGGTGAAGGCCTGGCGTCCCGCCATGGCCTTGAGGGTCCAGCGGGGTTGGGGGTGCTGGAGCCCAGTCATGAATGCTTGCCTGGCCTTGAGGCCGAGCCTGTAGGTTCTGACTTTAGGACAGACTCTAGTGCAGGAGGAGGCCTGAGACTGGGCCTGGGTGGAAGGTCGCTCCCCTCCAGGTAGGCCTCAGGGATTGACTTAGACCTGTCCTCACCAGCCCTGCCTCACACCATTCCTACTCAGTTTTGTGTTAAATAACAGTGTGCCTCTCCAGTCCTGCGGCCTTGCCCTGGAGTTAAAACCCAGGAGTCCTCTCCCTCCGGCTCTCCACCTCCTGGCCTTTCTGGCTGCTTTCCTGTTTAGTTGGTTCCCACCTCTGGGGCTTTGCATTTGCTGTGCCCTCCTCCTGGAATGCCCTTCCTGCTTATCTCGGTAGGGCCTAGACCTTCTGCCCTGGTCTCCAGTGTCACCTCCTGGGGAAGCCGTCCCAGCCCTACCCCCATGCCCTTCATCGCAGGTTCTTTCTGGTTTCTGTCGTCCCTGCTCTTAGAAGTCACCCTGTGCATTCACTGGTGAGCCTGTGGGGGGCTTGGGTGTGGGTGGGCGTGCCCGCATCCCTAGAGCCCTCCTGGCCTGTGTTCAGGCTGCGTCCCTGTGCAGGGGCTTTGTCAAGCTTGTGGACCGGCTGGAGGCTGATGGGTCCTGGGTTGAAGCAGAACAGCGTCCTTGGGGTTTGAATTCCGCCTAGTTCTGTCCTCGCTGGGCTCTGGGCCTCGGGCCGGTGGCTTCCTGTCTCTGAGTGGGGTGGATGGACATGTGGGGCCGACCTCTGTGGTTGGGGTGACCTGGGCAGGCTTCCCGGAGGAGGAAAATGGGGTGCTTGGGCTCGTTCTGGGAGGGCAGAGGAGGAGGGCGAGGGTGCATTTGGCAGAGGCCTGGAAAGGCTTGTTGTGGGCTGGGGAGGGGGGGCGGTGGACGAGTCTCTGCCCACGGCGCTGGGGTTCAGCGACGTACTTGAGCTAGAGTGGCAGTGGGTTTGGGAGAAGGAGCCCTCCTCAGGTGTGCTTTGCTGGGAGACAAATCTGGTCAGCCCTGGAGAGAAGAGGAGGACAGGAAGGGGATCATTGGTGGCCCCGGGCCCGAACAGGGCTGCCCAGGGGGAGCGGAGGAGGAAGGGTGCTTGGGCCCCCCACGTGCTCAGTGAGTGAGTCGTGCATGGATGTGAGTGAGCGTGAGGCGCCCATGAGCGTGGACCCGGGTGAGAGCTCGTGAGCGGGTGAGGCAATGAGCCAGTGGGAGAGCGGCCGAGGGTGTGCACAGGCGTGAACTTGTGTGTGAGTGTCGGCACCGGCGTGAGGCGGATGGTGGGTGAGGGTGGGGGCTGGAGCATGGCTGGGCCCCCGCGGCCACTTCTTGGCCTGTTGGGCTTGGGGGTCGGTGCTGCCCCCTCTTGCAGAGGACCCAGGGCCGAGGGAGTTCCCAGGGATGTGCAGCTCTTTCCTGGGAGGTGGCGGGAGCTCCAGCAACCACCTCCCCCCAGCTGTCCTGTCTCGTGTTCTGGCTCCCGTCACCCAGAGGGCGTGAACCAGGGTTCAAATCGCAAAACCTTCACTTTCTGGCTGCGTGACCTTGGGTGAATGACTCCGCTCTCTGAGCCTCAGCTGTCTGGCCTAGAAAACAGAGGCCCCGGGAGGGGTGGGGGGCGGTTGTGAGGATTACACGGGTGCACACAGGGCGCAGTCTCCCTCCCCTACCCAGAGCTGACCAGCGATCCCTGACCCCTGTCCAAGCTGGCCGGCCAGACTCCCTCCCTCCCAGGCTCCCTCCCTCCCTGCCTGTCCACTTCTCCCGCCTCTGCGGGGACCCTCCTGGCTGGTGCTGGAGCCTCCCCTTGGCCCTAGGCTTCCACCATCCACTGCTCAGCTGGAATGCACTCTCCAAGTCCCTGGGGGAGCTTGTAACTTCTGGGCATGCGGATCCCTCCTGAGGGCCTCCGCTCTGCTGGTGAAGCTGCTTCTGCTGTCTGCGGGCGGCCGCGTCTCCCTGGGTTCACAGGTGCGGTCTCTTCCACCTGCGGCTCCCGGTTCCTTCCCACCTCAGCCCTCTGTCCCCTGACCCCCTCTTGCCGGGTGCTCTGTGTCTGGGGGTTGCAGGAGTGGCTGGCTGGAGTTGAGAGAGTGTACACAGAAGATGGGTTCTAAGCCCCCAGCTGTGTGGCCAGGGGAGCACGCCCACTGGGCCTGACCCTGCCCTTTACGGGGCAGGGGTAATACTAGCGCTCAGCCATAACCGATCGCTTGTGGTGTGCTCTGCCAGCACTCGGCATCTGCTCTGAGGTCCGTGCAGTTTCCAGTGTTCCCCCTTCCGAGATGGGAATACGGGGGCTCCGGAGGTGAAGCGACTTATCCCGGGGTGCACAGCTAGGAAGGGCAGAGCCCCTGATTGAACCCAGGAAGCCTGGCTGCAGAGCCCGAGGCCTGCATGGAGCCGTCCCCAGCGCCATGAGAGCGGGCATCCCCGGCTCCGCTTGCCTCGGCGTGTGTGGAGGAGTGGCTCCTGAAGGCCCACTAGGTACTGAGATGTTTGCGACTGAGCCTGCCATGGAGACATCATGGGGGAGTGGGCCCATTTTCTGGATGGGAAGACTGAGCTCAGAGCTCGCTGGGGGCTTGCCCAAGGTCACAGCTGTTAGTGGGACCAGAGCCAGCTTTCTGGACTCTCTGCCCAGTGCTCTGCCCACTGTACTGTTTCTTCCCTTTTTTTTTCCTGTGTTTTAAAAGCTAAAACAGTAACCCCCAAACACATGGGTACAGATGAATGAATGATTATGAAGTGGACACCATGTACCCCCCCCCAGCCCCCTGTCTTGGCCCCCGTGGTGATCAGCATCCTGGCTTTTCGTGGGAGTCTCCTTTCCGTTCTGAGGTGACCACCTCTGTGGGCCTCTCTACCCGTGAAGGTTGAGTCTGGCCTTTCCCATACTCATGCGTGTGGGACGAGGGCGCATGCCCCTGCATGCAGCCCCCTGAGCCCGGCGTCTGGGCTTGGGATGAGAGCCTGAGGTCCCTCCTGCTGATTGTGTGCGCCCCGTATGTTGTCACATGGTACTGGGGACGAGCAGTGTTCTGGGGTGCACTTGTTGGTGGACGGCTGGATTGTTCTGGGGTTTTTTTTGTGATTATGCGTGAAGCAGTAACCAATGTTTGCATAGTCTTTGTTCGTGTGGAGCTGTGGGTTCATTTCTCTCGTGGAACAGCCCAGGGGTGGGATTGCTGGGTCCTGCGGTCACGAGACACTTGGTTTCTGTCTGTCTTTAATCTTAGCCGTCCAGGTTGGGGTGCAATGGCCCCTGGGGGCTGTAACTTCCGCTTTCCCAATCATTAGTGAAATCGAGCACTTTTTCATGTGCCTGTGGGCCATTTGTATGTTGACTTTTGTGAAGTGCTATCAAGTCTTCGGTCTGTTTTTCTGTTGCGTTGACTGGCTCCTGTGTTTCTTTGTGGGTGTCCTTTATATATTCTGGACACAAGTTTCTACTTGACTGTTTCTGACATTGGATGGTGATGTGGAAATTCTTGAATGAGACTAGCAGGTGCTGTCCTCCAGGGGTCCCCTGTGTGTTCATAGGGTCCACTGGGGAGCTTATGGGGGGAGGTTCAGTGACACTGTGCTCTGGGCCCCCAGCTCCTCGGTGGCCCTGTTGCTTGTAACCACACAGCCCGGGTTGGAATTCCAGCTCTGTGGCTTCTAGCAGTGGGACTGGGGGCAGGAGACTTGGATTCTCTGAGCCCCAGTGCCCCTCTCTGTCACTGGCCGTCGAGTGTTCATCTTGCCTGGCAGTGGCGGGGAAGTGCTTGGCCCCAGGCATCCAGGCCCCCCC
>PISX010017676.1:0-27235 GCA_004024625.1 Mellivora capensis | reverse complement strand
AACGGCTTGGGGGACCCCGGGGATAGGATATGATGCCTGAAAGAAGGGGCGGTCCCTGGCAGTGTGGATGTGGGATAGTGGGGTTCATGGGCACATTGCTTCTGTGCTCTGAAGGTGGCTGCAGGCGTGGGGAGGGAGGGGTCTGTGGAAAGGCCGCGTGTTAGGGTGGTGGGCATTGGAGGATGTCCTCAGACTGGGCACTTGGGTGCCACCATGGCCGCCATGCCCGTGGGAGACGAGGGGGCCCGTGTGCCCAGCCCAGGCATGCTCGGCACGCAGGGCAAGTTACTACATCTCCCTCTGCCTCCACTTCCTGAGCTGTAAACTGCGGGCATCAGCCGTGTTCCCTCCTAGCGTGGCAGTGATGATAAAACGAGCTTAGATAGAACAGAGCCAGGCACGGAGCAGGCTTACGTCCCAGCTAGTCCTTCCCCTGTGTGGATCTCACAGCCATGCCCCCAGATGGGCTGCAGTCCTCGTTTTACAAACAAGGAAACTGAGGCACAGGTGGGTCACCTGTGCCGAGTCTCAGGCGGAAGCCCAGACCTGGGACTTGAACCTTTTTGCTGACCCTCCCAGGGAACTTGGCAGACTCTTTCCCAACATGCTCACTTGGCAGCAAGCAGACCAAGGCCCACATTGGACAGGTCTGTGCCCGCTACCCGCCCCTCCACCTGGTACGTTGGACAGCGGGGCCTCTCCCACACCAGGGGGACTGGGGCAGGGTCATATGGGCCCAGGCAGGGTTTGGGATGTCAGGGGAGAGGGAAGGCAGTCCAGGAACGGGTCGTGTGTGGTAAAAGCTTGGAGCTGGGAATTTGGACATTGGCCTGGTTGGTGCAAGTGTCTTTTGTATTATGTTGATTTTTAATGAGGAGAGGCGCAGTGCTCCTGAGCCAGGACTCTGGGGTCCGGCTCCCTGAGTGCAGGTCTTTCTTGATCACTTATCTGTGGGACCCCGGGCAAGGCCCTTTGGCCCCCATGCCTCAATGTTCCCATCTATAAAATTGCCTCAATGTTCCCATCTATAAAATAGGGATACAACTATAGGTCCCTGCTCCCTGCCCCCCGGCCCCCACATAATTGGTGATGAGGTTTGTTAGCACAACAGGATTGTTGCTAAGATTTCTGTGTTTTATAATTTTTTTAAGCAGCTAGAGGACTTGTAGCGGAGGGAGCTGAATGCATGGCTCCCTCTCCCAGTGCCCCGTCCCTTCCCTGGAGTCACGGGGCTTGGCTCAGGGAGGACAGACTGTGCTCCAGACCTGGCAAAGACTAAGTTCAGGTCCTGGGAGACCCTGGTGGGCATGGCAGGGACATTCCGTTCCCCTCCCCCAGAGCTGGGAAGATCTGGAGACCTAGGGGAGGGTGCCTCCCAGAGGTGTTGTGGGAAGGGGGTCCTGGGTCATGAAGTGAGCACCCAGCCCTAGCCCCTGCCCTAGAGGAAGGAGTGGTCAGTTGGGGGGGCCTCCTAGAAGTGACAGCTAGGCGCCTTCCTCCAGGCTCCGTGGCACTGAGGGTCACAGAGGGTCAGCTGGCTGAGGCTCCTGGAATGGGACATGGGCTTTGGTGAACGTGTGGTACTTAGCAGGTGGTAAGTGCTCGTTCACGATTCCCCGCATCTTTCTCTGTCTCTTACTGACAGAGCTGTTTTCTTTTGTGGAGTGAAAAAGGGGTGTCAGCTGGGCCTGGCCCTGAGGAGGGTTTGGGGGAGCTGAGCAGCTGGCAGGAGCCCCAGCCTGACCTGCGGCGTCCGTGGCAGGGCTGAGATCAGGCACTCTGGGCTCCTCTGGGTTCCCAAACACCTCCCACCTTTGTTCCCCTCCCAGTCAGATCCATACCAGGTGCCGGTGGGGACTTGGAGGGACAGCTGGGGTCCCCTGTGCAGCCCCATTCTGCAAGGGGTAAACTGGGGTTGAGAGGCAAGTGGGGGTAGTTTCAGTCCTCGTCCCTGACACCAGCCTGAGGCTGATGTCTTGGGTTCCCTGGCGGTTCTGCCGCAGGCGGACCTCCCACAGACCTGGGTGTGAATCCACCACTGTGCCTCGGTTTCCTCATCTGTCAAATGGGTGTCCTACAAGGTCGTCGAGGGCATTGCTGGGCCCATAGCAGGGCTCAGCACATTCTGGCTCACACCTGGCTGCTATCAAGAGGTTTTATTCCTCTGCAGAATACATACATTCACAGAACGATTATTCCCCAAACACCTACTGTGTGCCAGGCGCTGTCCCAGGTGCTGGAGAAGGGGCTTTGAGTAGGGGAGGCAGATCATAAGCAAGTCATATACCCACAGTGTGTCCTGTGGTGGGGAGCCCGGGCGTGAAGAACCAGCAGAGGAGGGAGGGGGTTTGGGAAGTGTGTGGGTGGGCTGGGATTGTAGTTTCAAATGGCAGAGAGTGAGGGGAGTCAGGGTGGTCCTACTTGAGAAGGTGGTGTTCGAGCAAAGACCTGCAGGAGGGGAGGAAGGGGGCATGCGGTTCTCTGGAGGAAGGGTGTCCCAGGCAGAGGGAACAGCCCATGCGAAGGCTCTGAGGCTGCGTGGAATGGGCCTGTTGGTTTGCAGGAGACCATGTGAGATATGGGTGGGGTGTCCTTGGGGCAGGCGTCTCTCCTTTGTTCCTTTGCCCTCCGCCCCCTCTCCCCAGGAGGCAGGAGGGATAGATAGGCTTGGAGGCTGCTTGCTTCCTCAGGCCCTATGCCCCACGTGGTGGGTCTCATCGTGGAGGCAGGGAGGCATAGGCCACCCCGGTGGTCATCCTCCTACAGTGATGAGCCCAGCTAGGTTTGGGTGCCTCTGAAGTTGAAGGAAGGCAGCTTTCCCTGGGCCGGGGGCCGGGGGCCGGGGGGTGGGGACGTGGCGGGGGTTTCCTCCTCTGCTTCTTGGGCCTCCATCAATCTGCCTTACTGGCCTAATGGGGAGCCTTCCTCCCACGGCTGAGTTATCTGCTTGTCACTCCGTGGCCCACCCGAGGACGATAAAAGGGCTTTTTGTCTGCAAGCACTTAGCTTCCTCCTCTGGGGCGATCCATCACGTCTGAGGAAGGAGGGAGGCAGACAGATGGGGGAGGGGGCAGAGGGGGTCCCAGGAGCCCCCGTGGCAGGACCCAAGTGGCTCCTCAGCCCAGAGACAAGGCCTGTCTGGGGACAGGCAGGGGCAGCTGGAGCGGGACCTTGGGGGGAGTCGTGGGGGCAGATGTCTGAAGACCCAGACGTGTGGTCCCTTTGCCCTGCAGCTCCTGGTTGGTGGCTTGAAGGCCTTTCTGAGACCCTCACCCCAGGGCGGCCTGGTGGGGCCAGAGCCAGAGCTGGGGGAGCAGGCATTTCTGAAAGAAGAGGTAGCAGGGGAGACGAGCAAAGGCCAGGGAGGACCTGGGTCCAGGGTCCAGGGTCCAGGACGGTACTGTGACAGTTGCGGCACACACTCACGGCGCTCCCGTCACTGAGACCCCCTTCTAGTAAGCGCCTCGTGGGGTTATCTCATTGAATCCTCAGAGCGACCCCATGAGATGGGGACCGTTGTCGTCCTGTCCTACAGATGAAGAAATCAAGGCACAGGGAGGTGAGGCGATGTCCCCAAGCGTGCAGGTGGCGGAGGGAAGGTTTGAACTCAGGGAGCCCCGCTCTGGAGTTCCTGTGCTGGTGTCGGTCGCTGGAGGAGGTGGCGTTTAGTTCAGGGGGCCCTTCAAGTCGGTGAGGGTGAGGGCTTGCTGTGGGTGGGGGCTGATCGCAGACGGGGGCCTGGGTACCGCGGGGAGGAAGATCAGGACCAAGCATCCCACGGGCAGACGAGTGTGCAAGTGTATATGTTGGGAGGTTGCTGGGGGAGGTTCGTGGGACTGGGCCCTGCCGAGTCACGGCTCTCTGAAGTCCCTTTGCTCCACCTTGGGGCAGTAGGTCCACTGGCTTTCTCCCTGCTCCCTCCGCCGGGTGGAGGGGATGAGCACATGGGACAGGGGTGGGGGTGTTTCTGCCCTGGGCAAGCCGTCCCTCCCCCTGCTTTCCTTCCTCCCCCCTCCTCCCCCTGCCTCTCACTCCATTCCCCTCCATCTCTCCCTTCCTCTCCTTCCCCTCCTCCTTCCCTCCCCTTCCCACAACCCCCCTCCTTCTCCCCACAGGCCACCCTCAAATGACAGCAATTAATGGTACCTCTGATGGCGGGCTGGGAGGACGGGGCTGACAGTTGAGTGTGTCTGCCTGCGGCTGGCCCTCTAATCGGGCCTGGGGGACGCCCCCTCCTGCCATGGCTCCCAGACGCCGCCTGCCCGCTCCATCACTCACAGGGTAGCAGGGAGCAGGGGCCGCCCCGGCGGGCAGGCACGTTTCAGCCGGCACAGAAGCTACCCCCCAGTCCCTGCTGTCCTATTATTACCATTTTTTTCTTTCCTAAATGGGGGGCTCTGGGGTGACCCTTGTCCTATCCTAGTTAGTGACCACCAGGGTGCCCTTCTCCACCAGAACGTCCTCTCCGCTGGCCAGCCCCTATCCCAAAATGACCTCTGGGGTACTGTGCTGTGCCCCCATCCTTCTGTGTCTGCCCCCCTAGGTGGGTTGTCGAGGAGCCTTGTCCTGTTCTGGACATGAGGCATCCATTAAATGCTGGAGCCCCAGCAGCCAGGAGCCTTCAGTGACGAGAGTAGCTACCCAGACCTGGGGTCTTGTCTCGTGGGGGTTTTCTGTGTGTTGTGGGGGGGTGAGCAAGCATTCCAGCCAGTCCTGTCCACGCCGGGGTCTGGTGCTTGCCCATTCATCATTTTGCAGCAGCAATAATGAGGCCCCTGCTGTATGCCACGGCCTGCAGCTGGTGCTTTTCACCTCGGTTCATTTTCTTCTACAATAACTCTCTGAGGAGAGTGCTATTTATAACCCCGCTTTTGTAGACGGGGAGCCTGACAGGCAGAGAGGCAAAGTGACTTGCCCTAAATGACCCAGCAAGGAAGGAATAAATCCAGGATGTAACCCTGACCTTCCTTGTCCAGGGCTCATAAATCAGGGCATGGGTGGATAGTGAAGGAAGCCGCAGACCCGACCGGGAAGTGGGGAAGTAGTGTCTGGGTACCTGAGTGGGGTTAAGGCTGCTGATTTTAATGTATGTATTTCTCTGTGGTGGTTCACGAAAATCAGCCCTACTGAGGTGTAATTAACCTGGAGTAAGACATACCCATTTTAAGGATTCACCTCTGTGGGTTTGGACAGTGGAAAACATTTATCTGAGAACCACAGCAATCGAGATACCGAGTGTTTCCACCTGCTCCAAAAGAATCCCCCTCCCCCCATCAGAAGCACCCGCTGATCTGCCACCAAGGAAGTTCTAGAATCTCCCAGATTTTCATAATAAAATGATAAAGAATGCATTTTCTTTTTGACGTGTTTTGCTTCTTTCTGCATGTTTCTGAGTTTCCTCCATGTCTTTGGATGTATCAATAACTGCTCCTTTTTTATTGGTGAGTGATAGCTCACGTACGAATATGCCAGAGCTCATTTATTCATTCACGAGTTATGGGCCTAGAGGTTTGTTTCCAGTTTGGGGCTCTTAGGAATAAAGCTAGCAAGTCTTTGTGCCTCTGACTGCTTTTTCTTGCCTTATTGCATTGGCCCACACCTGGGGGCTTGCTGGGTGGCAGCAGTTGGGTTTTTATGGGCAGTTAACTGTGGGCATTTTTCTTAACACTCCCATCTTACAGATAAGCAAACTGAGGCTGTGAGCGGTCAGGTGACTTATCTAAAGTCATTCTGTGAGAGCTGAGTGCTCTTTCTCCTCCTCGGAGCTGGGAAGGGCCAGGGCCTTGTGTTGCACTGATGGCTTTGCTGGTGCAGAGGGTCCATCGGGCCAAGAACTGATGGCTAGGTGGGGGCCAGAACTGCCCCTCTTCCCTGAGGGTTTCCTCTGCTGGAGAGTGAGGGTGTGGTGGAGGTACCATGCCTTCCAGGTCGGGCACCGTAGGCTGGCTCTGCTGAGGGAACATCAGGCCTTGCGTGATCCCGTCGTCTTGGGCAAAGTCACACAGGCCTTCTGGGGAGCTATTTTTGGGGCAAGGCAGGAGCATGACATACAGAAGCCCAGGAATGGGGGTGGGGACAAAGAGGGGAGCCTTCTCGTCCTTCTCCTCCCTCGCCGGAGGGGTGTTAGCTAAGATGACTTTTCGGGGAAGGAGGCCCGTAAATTAAATAAGCAATCCCGTAAATAAATAAGTAATGAAGTTAGTGGGGTGCCTAATTACATCAAATTCATAATTATGGATGGATGCCTGCCCCATAATTGTACTTGTTTTTAATCTTTGGCTCCGACATGCGTCTCCTTCCATCTGACAGTAATCCCTGCCCCAGCTGGAGGGAGGAGGAAGGCACTGCCTTGCGGGGCTCCCAGTGAGCCTGGTGATGGGGCCCCCCTGGCGCCAGGGATCCAGGCGGACTTGTCTTCATCCCTGTGGTCGGGTTTAAAAACCTACACCGTTTTGAAATTGTTGTAAATGCCAGTGATAATGACAGAGGTTGTAATAGTAATCGTGTTGCCCTTCACATGTTATAATTTACTCTTCCCCAACCCCCTCCCCCTGCCTCCCCCCTCACTGTAAAGCAGAGATTGTTATTATCCCCATTTTACAGATGAGGAAACTGAGGAGCAAAGAGGTTAAGTGACTTGCCTGAGGTCACACAGCCAGTGAGATTCACACCCAGGCTGTCTACCCTGGGGCCAAGGTCATCCCGAGTGGGACTTCTCCTGCTGTCCCTGTGCTGGGCTGTGTTAAGGCTTCATGCATTTCCTGAGGTCTCCTCAGCACGTCGCTTGGAGTGAGAGGCTAATTTAGCACGGCTCAAGGCCTCCAGAGGCGTAGATGCTGAAACGATGATGTCATGCCTTCCACGATGGCCATAAATCAAACAGGAACCCTCTGAACCATAAAATAAAAATGTTTATTTTTCATTTAAAGACAAAGTAAGCCCACTGCTGAAATTAAAACGCCCTCTTCTTTCTAGATCTTCTCTTTCCCCTTGGGTGGCTTTGATTTGCTGGCATGGTGGGCACGCCTCATGCTGCCTGTGGCGCTGGGTTGATCATCCTTGGACCCATTTTCCAGATGAGCAAACCAGGACTTGAGTGAGGTCACAGCGGGTGGGGGCGGGGTTCCCATTCTAACCAGCTCCTCCCCCCTGACCTGGGGGACGGAGTCCACCTCAGTCCCCGCTGCTCTTGCCTGAGAAGTGTAGGGGTCCTGCACACCCACGGCTGGCTTCGCCAGGTCCCTCCTGTGCTGGGTGGCCGTGGCCGGCCTCAATGGCAAGCTCAGCTGTCTGGTGGGACGAGGAGACCAGCTGTGCTCACATCGTTTTGGGGACAGAGAGGATGTGGGGTTGACTGGAGTGATGTTATCCCACGTGGGCCCCAGACCCCCAGCCAGCGCTGACACCTGCTTTTTCACACTCTGCCTTGTGTCTTGGGACATCTGCCCTTCTGAGCCCTTGACAGGCCTGGGCCTCCCTGCGGACTGCAGGAAGGGAACACCCTTCACTTTCTGGGGTGTGCTCATGCAGCCAGATGGGACCTGTGTTTCTGGCAGAGGCTGTCGTTCGGGCTGGCCTGGGGCCTGCATTCCCCTGTGCTGACTTGAGGTTCGTGGGGTTCGGGTGCTCTCCCTGCCCCTTGCTAAGCTTAGGACGTACAGGAATTGAGGACAGACTCCCATGAAGAATTGCGTGTCTTCATGGTGCTCTGGGGGAGGGGGCAATCTAGGGAGGCTGCCCGGAGGGGCTGGAACGAGCACGTCTGAGCAATGATAAACTTTGCATGTAGGAATCAGTAGGAGTACAACACTCCAGATGGGACCTAACACAGAGCAAATACTGTATCTGTTACCAGTGCTGACCTTCCCGGACTGTCTGCCTGCCTTAGGGCCGTGCGAGGGTCTCCCGCGATCACCGTCGTTAACATTAGCTTCGTTCCTAATGATGCCTGGGCACTGCTTCTGTGCCACGCTGTGCTCTTTGTGTGTCCTAGACATCCACCTGTGTCCTCCTTGGGGCAGCTCTATGGGGTAGGTTCTGTATTTCATCAGCTTTGTTTTATGGTGGGTGGGGAGCTGGTGGCCGTAGAGAGGTTAAGTGACTTGCCCAAGGTCATACAGCTGGCAGCGGGCGGAGGTGGTGTTTGAACCCAGGCAGACCTACTCCACGCACCTGCTATGAATTGTGGGGGATCTGCAGGCGCCACCTGCAGCCACCCGTGAGCCTGGAGCCAGACTGGATCTCTTGGCAGGGCTGCCCCAACCGCGGGCCAAGCTCTGTGGGCCACACAATGCTCTTGGGCACGCGTCAGCTGTTCTGGGCTGGGCGGGACTGGTCAGGACTGGTCAGGACATGAGGGGTCTACTTTCTGCCTGCCTGCAGCCAGCCTGGTGTCCCCATGGCCTCCCGAGGTGGGGCGGGGGGTGTAGACACAGCGAACAAGATGCCAGTGCCCTGCCTTGTGGATCCCATGGGCAGTGCACAAAACAAACGTGGTATGGCAAGAAGGGCATATGCTGGCTGTGGGAATGCAGGGTGGGAGACAATTCTGGTTAGGGGGAGGGGCTCACTTTATTTATTTATTTTTTTGCGGGGGCTCACTTTAGGTAAAGGAATCAAGAGTGTCTCTGGGGAGGTGACACTGGAGCTAGGACCTAGACAATGAGAAGAAAGCAGGCATATGAAAAGAAGAGGAATGTGTGTTGTGGTTTCGAGAATAGCCTGTGCAAAGGCCCTGAGGCCATAATGTTTCAAGAATGCTGAGGAGGCCCACATGGCTGGAATGGAGCCAGGGGCACCAGAAGTGGTTCTCTGGATCTGAGGCTGTTCTGTAGACCTCAGGGGTTGGGCTCTTTTCACACTTAAGGCACAAACCAAGTTTAAGGGCTTTTGCCTCTCCCTTTTGTTGTTTTGCTCATTGATTAACACATTTACTGGGCACATGGAATGTTCTGGACATTGGTAGGCCCCTAGGATCAGAATGATAGAATTGTCCATGCCTTTGAGGAGTTTAGTGTCCAGAGAGAGAGTGTCAGTTAAACAGGTGACATTGAGGGATCATGTGGAGTTGAGGTTGTCCCTGGGGTGTATAACAAGGTCTGAATTTTCCTGTGGTCAGGACAGGCCTTCTTGGACAAATGTCAATTGAGGGGAGACCCAAAGGTGATCATTTAGGACTCCTGAGTCCTGGTGGAGACACACTCAGGCTGGTTTGGGCCACAAGGAGGAATTGATGGGTGCTCATAATGGCAAAGTTCAGGGTAAGACAAGTTCAGGCATGGCTGGATCCAGGGCTCAAACCATGCCTCGGGGAGCTTTCTTCTCTGTGGGCCTTGTTTACAGGCAGGTTTCTGCCACTAGTACAGCCAGCCAAGGAGAAGGAGTCACTCGAAGGCCTGAGTGGCATTCCTTTCTCTTGTCGACTGAGACCTTCTGTATTTGTCTGGCTGTTTGCAACAGCTGTGGAGAGGTGGCCAAGGTCGGGAAAAGGGGTGCCCCAAACTCAGATACAGTTGAAGAAGGGATGGAGGCCAAAGGGAGTGGTGGGGATTGTGGCTAACTGGCAAGCTGGATATTTTGATTTTCTTCTTTAGAGAAGCTAGAAATCTGGATTTTATAAGCAATGTCCTAATTTTTAAAAAACATTGTGTGTGCCAGGAAGAGCTTCCCTGTTGGCCACAGCTGGCTGTCATCGTTCCGTAGCCTCTGTTCTTAGCTATGACTTTCATCTCAAAGTATTTTGCCCTCCGTGATCTGGACAGACTATCCCATGGAATGTAACAGGAGGTCCTGGGGCTTGGGAAGTCACATTTGATGCCTCTGGAGATCCCATTTCCAAAAGTTGGGGCCCAAGGCCACAGTAGTCCCTGCTAGAGCCCTCCAGTGGAGTTTGAGAGTCTCCAAACTCCAAACTTGAGAGAAGTAAAGCTTTGTGGTTGGTGACACAGACTTGGGTCCTACACTCCCTGTGTTCTAAGCTTTGCCACTTTTGCTTTCTGCCCTTGGGCAAGTTGCTTCCTCCCTCTTCCTGGGTTTCCCCATCTATAAAATGGGTCAGTTATACTCCATGGCATTGCTGTAAGGCATAAAGGAGCACATAGGAGCCTGTGCCCCTGATGCCTGGCATGTTGGGAGCGTGTGTCCCCCTGGACTGGTATTAAATGTCCTTCCTGGTTTGGGTCCTGAAATCCAGCTGGCGGTGGCCGGGAGCATTCCTGGACACCTCTTCCTTCCTTTGTCACTGGGGCGTGGGCTCCCGGGGCCCCGGAGCAGGCAGCCATCCGCCCCTGCCTCCTGCCTCTGCTCCAGCCATCCCTGCCAGTTGCTCTGTGCTGTTTGCTGCAGGATGGCCCTGCACTTGGACACAAGTCTGGACAGTTGGGCAGTGAGCACTGCCCGCTGCCAGCTCGCAGCTGCTCCCGGGGTGGGGGGGGGTAGTGGGCCCCTTTTTAAAATAAAAACAGGACCTAGGAGCAGAGCCCTATGGGACAGTTGGCTGCCTTTTGCCAGCGTGGCTTCTATCCCTGGATAAAAGAAGGGTGCATTTTTGTCTGACGAAATCTCCGTTCAGGGACCGAGGTGGTGGCCCGTTTGGCCTCCTTGTTCTGGAGGTCCCTTTTTTGCAAGCCCCTTGTGAGTGGCTCACAGATATCTCTCTCAGGGAAGGGGGTCTGTGTTCCCTGGGGTCTGATTTTAGCTGGCTTAGGCTGGGGAGGGGTCAGCTGCGGGGTCCCTGGGGGGACTCGAGATGTCCACATGCCTGTCCCCACAGCTTCCAGCCCCGTTCCCCAGAGGCAGGGCAGAAAGGATGGGGCGGGGGGGGGGGGGAGGCCAGCAAGGTGCAGAACGTCTGATGCTGCTAAATTGAGCCTCGATCATGTAGTGGGAGGGAGTTGTGTCTGCTTGGAACCTGTGAAGGTGACCTTGTTTGGACAGAGGGTCTTTGCAGATGCGATCAAGTCAAGCATCTCGAGATGAGATCTTCCTAGATTAGGATGGGCCCGAAGTCCGATGACAAAAGTCCTTAGAAGACACACGGAGGAGGAGGCCCTTTGAAGATGGGTGCAGAGACAACAGGCTGAGGAGCTCCCAGGGCCACCACGGTCTGGACGAGAGCAAGGGAGGGTCCTCCCCAGAGCCCTGATTTCGGGCTACTGGTGTTCAGAGCCGTGAGAGAGTAAAGTGCTCTTGCTTTAAGCACCCCCGGTTTGTAGCAATTTGTTTCGGCAGCCCTAGGAAACCGATGCGGTTCTGTGAAATTTATTTTAATCACAGCTAAACTTTGAAGATCTGTTTGTGGCCTTCAGAGCCCGGCACATCTGGACCCTGTGACCACAGCTGGCGGTCCCAGCCATGCTGGCCTCCTGGCCCCAGGGCCTTTGCCCTGGCTGTTTCCTCTGCCTGGCACCCTGTTTGCTGAGAAGTTTCCACATCTGCCTGTCTTTTCCACCTGGGCCACTGCCGAACTGCCACGGCCTCAGAAATTGTCCCCAGCAGGTGGTGTGATGTGAAGTACATCCTGTCTTCAACTCCTGACCTCGTCGCATGTCAGTTCCACGAGGGCAGCCATCTCTGTCTTCATCCCTGCTGTCTCCCCAGTGACCAGTGTGGACAGTAGGGGCTCAATATGTGTGCGTTGAATGGTGGACAGTCCCAGGCCTGGGGTCAGGGACTCTTAACTTATTGAATGGAGGCGAAATTCACATCACGTGAAATTAACCATTTCTAAGTGAACCAATTCATTTGTTTTTTGTTACCGAGCCATGCTGTACACAGCCAACCCCTCTGTCTAGGGCTAAAATATTTTCGTCACCTTCTCCCCAAGGAGACCGAGTGGCCATTAGCAGTCCCCTCCCTCATCTCCCCTCCCCAAAGCCCCTGGTGACCACCTGCTCTCTTGTCTCCGTGGACCTGCCTGTTCTGGAAATTTTCTCTCAGTGGACTCACACAGTGGGTGACCTTCTGTGTCTGACTTCATGCACAGAGCATGACGTGTTCAAGGGTCACGTGGTGGCAGGTGTCCATGCTTCCTTTCTCTTTATGGCGGCATTGAATGGCATTGTGTAGTCTCTGGAGCACGAGGCGGGGGGCGCAGGATAGGAGAGGGGAGGTGGGAACAGTCTTGTGTTTCTAGCTCACACTCTTTCTTTCTCTTCCCTTGGCCCCAGCCCTGCTCCTGTGGGGAGGGAGTGAGTGGGGCTCCCTTCCACTGGGGCTGGACCTTGTGGTTCTCTAAGCCCCACAACGGGTGTGGTTTCTGTTGACCCTGAGAGAGGCAGTGGGCAGCGTGCCCCCATTTCACAGCTGGGCAGACTGATGCCTACAGAGGCAAGGGTCTTGTGTCAGGTCCTTCCTGCCTCCCCTGGGGGACCCCTCTGCCTCTCCATCCATGCCTTGGTGGCCTCTACCAAAGTGTGTCTTGTTAAATTCTTCATTGATTGTTTTCTGCTGTGCAAAGCTTTGCGGGGCAGACAGGTTCCTGGGGATGGTCCCCCTCGGGCTTGGAGAATGAGGGGTTCCTGTGCTACGCAGTTGACCACATGCTGACTTACTCTGATCTTAAGCTCAGGCTTGGCAGCTGGCTCCGTCGAGAAGGAGTTGCATGTCACAATTTCTGGTTTTTGGTGGTTTGCCTTGTTCATGAAGTCGCTCAACAAACCATCCCAGCCCGGCTCCTTGGGGGGCCGGGGAAGACGCAAGAAATGACCGTAGCATGACACTGCCCGGGATTGAACCTGCCCAAGGCATTAATAGCTCTGGTCGGGGTGTGGATGAGTTCCTCCTGGTTCCAGGGCCGGTTTCTGCGAAGGTCTGGGCGCAGGTCTGTGTCCAAAACAAACAGAAAAGAACAAAAGGAACCCATGAGCCCTGCTGCTTCGGGCTCTGCTTCCTGGCCGTGTTTTGGTGGGGCCGGTTTCGCCCGTTCCTGAGTTTTGTGATCTGTTACGGTGAGAGCCAACAGGCAGGAGATGGAGCCTAGATCTGGGGACTCAAAATGCGGCTTTGTGTTGCCGGCTGCTTTCTGTGGCTTGGTGTCCCCATATGTGAGGCTTTGAGTAGCCAAGTCCCCACGGTGGCATTCAGGACAGGTCCCGGCAGCCTTCCGAAACACTCGATGAGGAGTTGCCTTGGGAAAGGCTGGAGGGTGAGTTGACAAAAGTCAACAACATATGGCCTCTGTGGGGCCTCTTGACTGGTTTCCTACGAGCCACGCTTGTCCCTTGGCTAGTCCCACGGCCATGGACCTTCCTCACACATCTGTCCGGTCTGCCCCAGACCCTCTGTGGCCCCTCGCCGACCGAATCATGTGGCGGGATGAATGTGGGCCACGCTTGCCTGTTTCAGACCCCAGCTCAGCCACTTTGGAGCTGTGTGGCCCCGAGCAAGCTGCTTAACCTCTCTGGGCCCGTTTTCCTTCTCTGTATTCTGGGATTCAGAAGCACACCTGCCTTTTGTCGGGCTGCTGTGAGGACAGATGGGCCCACAGGTGAGGCGCTTCTGCAGTGCTGGGCGCATAGTACGCCGTCACTGACATGATCACCCTCCGGAGCCTTTCCAGTCTGCGGAGAGAAGTGACGAGCCCAGAGTGCTGATGACCTACTTCCCCCTCCACTCCCCGTACCCCCTGACCTCATCTTCTCCCTCTGCCTCTCTCCACACCAGCCTCCTCTCTGCTTCTGCAACATGCCGGACGCTGTCCCGCCTCCAGACCTTGGCCTTTGCTATGCTTCCTGCCTGGGGTGCCCTGCCCCGCATCCCCAGGGGACGTCACCCCCCCCCCCCCCCCAGCTTGTCATCA
This sequence comes from Mellivora capensis, assembly GCA_004024625.1. NCBI lineage: Eukaryota > Metazoa > Chordata > Mammalia > Carnivora > Mustelidae > Mellivora > Mellivora capensis. The sequence continues at coordinate 13,437 of PISX010017676.1, read as the reverse complement.
CTGGGGATGCCATCTCGGGCGGGCACATATCTTTGGGCCCAAGTGCTGGTTGTTGGGGGCAGGGGTGAGACTCTGGAGCCCCCCGGGGCGGGATCTCGCTGCTTCCCCTGGAGGCTGCCACTCAGGGCACTGTGGGGAGCGCAGCCGAGCCTGTCCCCGCTGCAGATGGGAAGTTGACACCCGGAGGAGCTCAGACTTGTTTCTGAGTCATCCATACAGTTGCAGCCAAGGTTCAGACCCCTGGCTGACCACCACAGCATCCATTTTGGCCCGTGTGTGTGTGTGTGTGTGTGTGTGTGTGGTTGGCTGTCTTTGTTCACCCCCTGGGCCTGTCACTGAGATGACGACCCTCGTTCAGAATACCAGTGCAGGGGGGTTATGTTTGCTGTTCCCGAGATTACAAGTAGGGCAGAAATATTTTAAAGGCAAAGAGCCGGCCCCTTGGCCGTGTCACCCCGGAGGACTGGAGGAGGCCCGGGGAGGGGACCCAGGCAGCAGCTCTGGTTCCTCCCCAGGCCCAGGCCGGGGAGCCCACGCTGCCTTCCGGGCAGGCGGTGGGCAGGTCCGGCCCCCAGGTGGACGGGTCCGGCGGGGAGGAAGCGGGTTAAAGTAGAATTCGGGCCTGGAGCTCGCTTTCGCCTGCGAGGAGGGAATAGTGAAGAGGTTTTTCTACCGAGCTATAAAAAGGCCTCCCAGCGTTTCAGCTCCCGAGTGTCGGCTGGAAGCCCGCCAGGGTTACCATGGCGATGAGGAATTATTACTTACTGCCAAGGCTGGGAGAAAAAGCGAGTACTTTTGGCTTCCAAAGAAGAGGAGTGGACTTATGTAATTCTCTGTGTTTATAGGCCCGGAGTGGCAGGAGGCGAGGACGGACCGTGGAGGCCTGACACCGAGTTTTGGCCCCGGGCGTGGGGTCGGCGGCTGGGGCTTGTGCCTGGTGGGCCTCAGCCTGCGCTGGCCTCCGGGGGCAGCGGGCCGGGGGCTGGGGGGGTGTCAGGCCTGGCTGTGGGGCCTCCCCAGCCCGGGGAGGGGGGGGACACCCGTAGTCTCGCGGGAAGGCGGGCGGCCGCTCAGTGGGGCCGCCGCTCCCCGTGTCAGTCCTGCAGGAAGGATGGCTTTGATGTTGGACACCGTGTGTCTCCTGGAAGCCGGCAGAACCGTCTGCGTGTGTGGACTCCGCTGACCCACTTGCTGGCACATTTTGCTTCTTCCTTTTTCTTTTCTTTTCTTTCTTTTTTTTTTTTTTTTTTTGGTGGGAGAGTTACTTCAAGTTCTGTTTGGAGCTGACGTGAGTGGAAGGCTGGTCATGTGCTCGGGTAAGAGAAGTTTCTGGGCTTGGTGGTGGGCAGGGAGACGCGGTACGGCCAGGTCACAGCCTGGGAGGGGTGGGCAAGGACCGGGAGCCACTGTGGAGGGAGCATGGGGGCGTCCGCCTGGGGGCCGGTGGGCCGCCGGACGGAGGCAGCCTGGTCGCGCCCCGGCCACGGTGGCCTTGGGTGGCCCGGCCCCATCAGGCAGCAATCCTGGTGCTGGGGGGACGAAGAGCCGGTGGTCACAGTGGTCGGAGTCCCTATGGTCGGGAGCAGGGTGCCAGGAAGCAGGCGGCCCGGCGGGAAGGGCTTCTGGCCGCTGTCTGGCCGCGGGGTTGGTTGGACATGTAGGGTGGGGACCGAGCTGCCCGGAGCTGGGGCGCACACGTCCTTGGGGGAGAGCGGGCCGAGCAGAGGAATCGGGGTGCTGCCGGCACTGTGGCTGCAGGGGGTGGCGGCTGGGGATCTTGGGCTCTGGGGGGTGGGCTCCTCCACGGGTAGGGGGCCGGGGAGGGGAGCCAGGTGCAGTCAGCGCTGCGGCTGCCCCGGCGCCCGGCTCTCACCGCGGTGGCGCTTGGCCCAGTGCCCGTGTCTGGTTTGAAATCAGCGCCACCGGCCCAGGCTTGCCCAGGGACCTGGCCGCGAGGAGCCGGCATAAACACTGGAAAGTTGGAAGGGCTTCCTGAGCTCACAAGGAGCCTTTAGTTGCAGGGACAGGGATGAGGGAGCGATTTGTCCCGAGGTCTGGGTGCGCCAGGACCGTTGGGAGGCAGTGGGACGTCTCGTGGGGGCCTGGAGCCTAGGCCAAGGAGGGCTGGCTTCCCAGATGGCACCTCTCCTTTGCCATGGACTCGAGTTTGAATTCTGCTTCCATCCCTCTTTATGCTGGGTGGCCTTGCCTCGCCTGTGGGAGCCTCAGTTTCCTTGTCTGTAAAATGGGGCAATAGTGGGGGTTGCACAGGCTTTGGGATGAGGTGAGGGGTTGCTACAGCCTCCTGGTTCATTCTTGGCCCAGACCTCCATGGTTCACATCCTGGTTGGACACTTCCTGGCCGTGTGGCTTTAGGCAGCTTCTCTCCCGTCTTTTAGCCTCAGTGTTCTCATATGGCAAATGGACACTCCCATTGGTCTCCACCCTGGAAGCGGTTGTATGGCTCAAGGGGGCTAAGGAATGGCCCCTGCACCTCCCCTCGTGGAAGGTGTGACAGTGGGCAGGTCGTGGAACTCAGCTCTCTTGTTCATACAGTGTGCATGGCTTGCACTTGGGCCTGGGGGAGAACCAAGACCCGCCTGCACAGGGGCCCTGTGGGCTGGTGTGGGGAGACTCCTTTCCTGTAGATAAGTTTGAATTTAAGTTAGGTACATCCCAGTCTCCACTGATTTTTCTTTTCTTCTATGTCCAGAACCTTCCTGTTCTGTAGGATTTGGAAACCGCAGTCTGGATCTCGGGAGGTGGAGAGAGGGGGTCCCTCCTCAAGCCCCAGGCTCTGTTTGCATCTGGGCCTGGGCTGGGGTCCCCGGGGCTGTCCCACTGTGCCTGTTCTGCCCTGTCCCCCACCAAGCACGGGCCAGCACCCCCAACTGCTCGGTGTGGCCTGGAGGCTGGGCAGGCATGGCTGGCTCTCCCGCTGAGGGTGGCAGTCATCCTGTTTGTAAATGACACCGGATGCTGGGCCGGTGGCTGGCTCAGGGCCTCTCCTCCTGGGCCAGCAGGACCCGGCGAGGAGTTCCCCGGGTGTCCAAGCTGTCCACGCCACCTGCCCGCTGTCCGGTTGTCCTCAGGCCTCTCCTGGGGACCTCGGGAAAGGCCTCTGTAGCAGGGGTTCCCACGAATGTCCCCTTGCTGTCCCCAAGCCTCAGGTGCCCACTTGGACCAGCCGCAGAGCTGTGTTGCAGCTGTCCCAGCCCTCCCTGAGGGTCTCGGTGACTTGACCTCCCCCTCCCCCCATACGCACAGAGGGGCAGGTGCATATAGCATTCAGCACACTCACGTCCACACAAATGCGTGTATGCGAGACCCACAAGGTCTGTGTGAGGCCAACTGTGCACGGTCAGTCTCCTGGTTACGCCACAGGTACTGAGCTGGGCTTCTGTAGAGACGTCACCACTGGGGGAGGCCGGCTGATGGGCACGCAGGCATGTGAGAGGATGCTGAGGCTTGGGTCAGGTGACCCACCCAAGGGCCCAGAGTTGGTGAGGGTGGGGCTCAACTCAACCCCCAGCCAGAGCCTGTGTATGGAGGTTCTTCGGCTGGGTGATCCCAGGGAAGTTGCTTGCCCTCTCTGAGTCTCAGTCCCCCCTCTTCCTTCTCTTCTTACCTGTAGGCTGGGCTTGGAGCTTGAGACAGGGGTGGTGGCTGGGCTCATGAACTGTGAAAGCCAGAGAGCCCTGACCTCTGGGCCCTTTCTCTCACTTCCTGGACCCTCCCAGAGCCTGCCCCCTCTCAGCCACCTGTGTGCCCTGTGGGGTCATTCCTGCAGCAGCCAGACTCGCTTCCTGTCTTCGTACTCTTTCCTCCTTGCTCTGTACTCCGGACTGCATTTTTCCTTTCCTGCTTTTCCCTGCAGTTAAGGGACTGGTTTCTATTGGACCTCTTCCCACCTCCACGGCAGTGAGAAGGCCTTCGGGATGTAAACTAGCCCACCCTAGAGTGAGTTGGTCATCCCCAGTGAGCACTTAAGCAGGAAGAGTGTGTTTCTGTTCAGCCAAAGCTAATCCAAGGCTAGACATGTCTCCAGAGGCTCCCGAGAGAGGGCTGGTGGATTTCTGTCTGCTTACAGTGAGTGGACAGGTAACAGCACATGTCCCCGGATGTCCAGAGAGGGCTTGATTTATGCCCAAGGATTTGGGAGGGTTCCAGACCATCCCAGGCTGGGGACAGGGGGGCTACTGGCAGGCCTTGGTGGGGCTGAGCAGGGAGGGGTGTCCACAGTCATGTCAGATGATGGAGACTGTGTCTGAGTTTCAGGGAGCACCAGCCATGGTTTAGGGTCTCAGGTGCTGGGTTTTGCTGGGCAGAGCCTGGAGGGCAGGGAGTGGGCTGAGTTGGGGGCATTCTAGCCTCATGAGCCTTTTGCCTGTTTTTGGAAGCTCCCATCTGGGGTCCAGAACCCAAATCCAAAATCCCCAAACCTGCCTGCTCCCTGTGGCTAGCTCTCCCGCCTCGGCAGACCCTGCCTCGGGACCTTTGTACTTGCTATGCCCTCTTACTGCAACCCCTGTCCCTCATATAGGCCTCTGCTCAAATGTGGCCTTCCGTGCAGGCCCCTGACCTCTCCAAAGTTGCTCTTGTCACGTTATACTGTCATCATTTGAGATTTATTCTGTGTCCATTGCCATGTCCCCCAAACTCCTTCCTCCAGGATTTTGTTCATCTTGGTCACTACTGTGTCCCTAGCACTGGGCACGTCTTAGGTGCTCAGCAAATGATTGTGCCTGGTTCAGTGTCTCCCACGGGCTGTGGATCTGGGCCTGTCCCCTTGCGGTGAATGAGGCCTTTCTGGGGATGGATGTTTCAACTGTGCCTCCAGGCAAGTCACACACCCGAGGGCTCTGGCTAGGGAGACGGGTCCTTATCTCCGCCACCCTAGAAATTCTGCGTGTCTGGAGGCTGAGAATGCCTTCTGGAGTCTCCTGGAAAACTGGGTCCTTTGAAAAGCAGTTCTTGTGTTTGTTCTCAAGAATGCCCCGTAGGACCTTGGTCCGCACCTCCTAGGTAAAGTCAGAGAGATGGAGGTCATGAGCGAGACCTGTGGTGGGCAGGGGAGGGGTGTAGGCGGCATCAGCTTTGTGTGTTGAGGGTGGACGAGGCAGGACCACCGTTGTGCAGACCTTAATTTATTGAGTTCTTCTGACAACCCTCTGAGCCACAGAGAGGGTGAGCATCTTGCCCAAAGACACACAGCCCCAGGCACACAGTATTAGTAGGGAAACGGCATTTTGTACGCAGCCCTGGGAAGGGGCCCCTTTCCCATTTGGAGGGAGCCCCACTCATCTGGGTCTGAGGCCCAGAGATGCCCAAACTCTTCTGGAAGGCCTGGAGTTGGTTTCTGTGTGGCTCAAGAGCCAGAAGGCTGGAGGAGGCTCCCCCCCTCTGGTTGTCCATTTGCATGACAATGAGCTCTTTGTCCCTGGGTCCAGCCTCCTTCCCAGGCTAATAACATAATTCCAGGCCTGTGATGTCATAATGGGCCCTTTCTGCTGGGGTTGGAGGCTGGGTGGGTAGCTGTGGAGGCTGGGATCGGCGGGTAATAAATGGAGAGGTGCTGATTGTCGGGGGGCCTGACGCGCTTTCCTTGCAGGACGCCGTTTCATCCTCCAGGAGTGGGATTTGCTTCCCTTTGACATAGGAGCGAACAGATTCAGAGTTTGCTCAGCCCTCTGGCTGAACCACTTTGCGCCTCTTCTTGGCCTGTGAAATGGGAGTGAGTCATCCCTGGCAGGCCCTCTCCTGGAGGCGTGGGTGTGAGAGTCCCTTGCTTCCTGGAAACGTGAGGGAGGCCCCTGCACCAGCAGCCTCCAAGGCAGGACCGCTGTCAGGGGGCGGAAAGTGGGCTCAAACCCGGGGCCTGGGGCTTACCTCTCTGTGTCTCAGTTTCCTCATCTGCTTGACGGCGGTTCTGCTGGGGCTTGGCGAGGGGGCTCAGAGGGGAGACAGCGCCCCATCGTTGTTGTCCGGAAGGGCTGCCTTGTAATGGGGTGAATGGCGGCCCCCCAAAAGCTAAGCGCATGCATTACTACCCATCTCCTCTAAACGTGACCCGCTTTGGGAAATAAGGTCTTTGCAGACGTTTCTGGACATGAAGTCATTTGGATTCCCCGTGTGAGCCCTCTGTTCAGTGACCAGTGTCCTTCTGAGGGACAGAAGAGAAGGTACACAGAGGACGCTGCGCGAAGATGGGCGGAGACCCCAGTGACGTGGCCAGATGCTGGAGGAGGCCAGGAGGGCTCCTGCCCAAGAGCCTTCAGGGGAGTGAGGCCTGCCCACACCTTGATGCGGCACACTGGGCCTCCAGACCTGGAGAGAATAAATTTCCGTTGTATTAAGCCACCGGGCTGACGGTCATTTGTTACAGCAGCCCTGACAGACTAATAGAGCCAGGGACCCCGCTCTGTGGAGGCTGGAGGGAGCTCTCCCCGGGGAAGGCACGTGGGGGTACTCTTCCCCACCGCACGCTGAGGGTCCGGGACCTAGTGAGGTAGTTGGGGTAGCTGAGGACACCCCTTTGTGCCCACTGGCATGGGGAGCCCTGTTGGAGGGGACCAGAACCCAAATCCGGAGATCCCCAAACCTGCCTGCTGCCTGCGGCTAGCTCTTCCGCCTCAGGTGACCCTGCTAAGGGGGACAGAACCCAGGAGGCAAGAGCCTCCCCACATTCCATGTGGACCCTCCCGAAGCCTCGAACACGCATCCCCCACCTGCCCGGCCACTCACCCAATACCTGGGTTGTAGCCATCCCCTGCCCCGCCCCCCACCCCCAAGCCTCCTTGTTTGCCAGGTGCCCTTGACAAAGGGAGACATTGAGGTGCAGAGAAGGCAGGCTATAGCCCCTCGGTGCTAGGGATGACCTTCAGACTCTCAGCTGTGGCTAATGCACGGGCTGGCATGGCAGCTCCCAGGAAGAAGGGATCAGAGCTTCGGGGGAGCAGGCAGTGTAGACATGGATTAGTTCTTGCGACACGTTGGCCTAGTGTAGATGGCACCCTGCAATGCAACTTTTTTTTTTTAAAGATTTTATTTATTTATTTGCGAGAGAGGCAGTGAGAGAGCATGAGCGAGGAGAATGTCAGAGGGAGAAGCAGACTTCCCGTGGAGCTGGGAGCCTGATGCGGGACTCGATCCCTGGTCTCCGGGATCATGACCTGAGCCGATGGCAGTCGTCCAACCAACTGAGCCACCCAGGCGTCCCCCTGCAATGCAACTTTAAGTAGACCCCTTCTTGGCCTCAGTTTCTCTGTTCACAGAGTGGCCTTGGACCTTTGGTTTGGAGTCTGCAGTAATGCTCTCATGTTCGGGGACAGAACAAGCCATTTATGGATGGCCTGCTGTGTGCACTGAGCCAGGACTCAGTGGTGGACACAACAGAGGCAATTCCTGCCTTCCTGGACCGTGCCTTTGGGGTCATGGGGAGATGGGGAAGTCAGCAGAGACTTGGGGAAGGAGGACTCCAGGTCCCAATGAGGGGCATAACAGAGCAGGGGGCCAGGGTGGGGCTGAGGGTGCTGCCTTCCTTCTCCTCCTGGGACCCAGGGTGGGGATTTGTAGTGAGCTCTTGTGGGATGGCCAGGTGGACATGGAGGTGGCCATGGCCCATCTGCAGAGACCTGTGGCTGCCTCCAGCTGGCAGGACGTGGCTGGATCCATGAGCAGTGATGTTGGCTACAAGGCCTCTGAGGCCCTGACACCAGCCTGGTGGGGGAGGCCGGGGTCTTCTGCCTGAGCGGAGAGGCTGGGGTACAGTGGCGATGGGTGCCCAGGACACATTGGCTAGGAGGTAGATGCTGGAGAGGGCTAGCCTGGGTTTGCATCCAGGCTCTGCCACTTGCTTACTGTGTGACCTCAGACAAGTTACTTAACCTCTCTGTGCCACAGTCTTGCTTCCCGTGGGTACCGTAATGGTTAAGTGAACTGATGACAGTGAGCACTGTGTTAGCAATTTGCTATGATGGTGAATGTGAGGCGCTCACCTTGGGTCTGTTATTGGGACTGCTCAGGACCTAGAATCTGGAAGTGGAATTTGTTCATCTTTCCACGGTCCTGCTCCTGCCCCTGAGACATAGAAGAGCCTTCTTTGGCCCCAGAACTCCACCTCCCCGTCTGTGAACGGGGAGGTGAAACAGACTTGTGGCCACCTGGAGGTGGGGAGGAAGAGAGGACAGTGGGAGGAGTCAGCACCTGTGGGGTCAGGGCGGTGGGAGGGAGTCAGGATCTCTCCCTGCTCCTGGTCTGAGCCACAGCCACCCTCCAGGCTGAGAGCAGCTGCCTGCTTTACAGCCCGGAAAGTAGGCCCCAGCAGGGGTGGGGCCCCACGTGTGTGTGTGCGTGTGTGTGTGCGTGTGTGTGTGGTGCAGCCTGCAGGGCCTTCTGGCTGTGGACAGTGCCCCTGTCTGAAGGGAAGGGTTGCGGGGGAGAGAAAGCCGCCCTTCCTAGCTCAGGATGTTCCTCCAGAACCCAAGGCCAGAGGCTCCACTTAGTGCCTGGGGCTTTGTGGGTGGGGGTGTGCCTGCTACTGGGGGGTGACCCAGATCTGAGGCAGTGAGGAGGGGCAGCCTTTGTCTGCAAACTTCCTGCCTGCTGGGTCCCCCATTAAGGTCCCCAGGAGACTGCTTCTCCTTCAGGGTGAGAGATGGGGCAGGCCTGTTCCAGGCTCCTGCCTGGACCCTTTTTTCTAATCGGAGTCTGTCCTGGGCTCCCATCTCATTTCTCTTGCCTCCTTCTGGCTGGCTTGGGAGATTTCCCTACTGCATAGGCGAGGGGACCAGAGAGGAGAGACCAGATTCCAGGGAGATTCACGGCATAGAATTTGGGTTTTAAGGGGTTGCTATCTTAGGTGTCTTGGTAGCCATCGGAAGATTCCCTGCTTCTGCATTTATAGCACGAAAGACTCGGGGGAGCTTCAGGCACGGTTGGATCCAGGGGTTCTGGTGATGAGGTGCTCCCCATGTCCAGTCCCTGGGAGCCCAAGACGAATCATCACAGCGGAAACCTGTTGTGGCCGGTATCACAACAGGAGTCATGCGAGTGAGGTCTGTGGGCTCAGCTTGAGAGTTAAGTGCTTCCCTAAACACCAATGACTGTGGCCCTGGTTGTGGTGCTGCTGGGCTGCTGGGGCTGCTGCCGAGACTGTGCTGACTGGCCAGCCCTGGGAGGCAGGGTCAGCCCCCTTCAGAGTCCAGGATCAAGGGTGCAGGAGGAGTCATAGGTCAAGAGACAGAAGGGTGCAGTTTGCAAGGAGTGGGTGCTGGACAGACGGACAGCAGCTGCCGACCACGGGCAGCTCACTGCGTGCATTGGAGATGAGCCAGCTTGGGGTCCTGCCCAGCCCCCCTTTCACAGCCAGTGTGTGTCCTTTAGGGTAGGGGACGTTATTTAAGATTCACTGGGTAAGTGGGCCCAGCCCCGCCCACTCCCTGTTTTAATTAGGGGCTTCTGAGGTCCCCCTCCAAGCCATGTGGGGGAACGTTTCTGCCTGTCACTCTCTCGAGTCTCTCCTCCCCCTGCCCCCAGCTCCCCCGGGCTTTGCTGGGCTCTGTCTTGTGGCTTTCAACTGACCACATGTCAGAAGCCACAGGTCACATCCTGGCCGCCCACGGGCTGTATTTGGATGTCAGACTGATTTATTGGGTTGGGTTTATAGTCCATGTTTTTGAAATAAAATTGTAAATTGAGAGATGTCTCAAAGTCAGACTTTTCTTTGCCTGAAAGACTTGGGAGCTGTGATCCCCTGGGCCACATTCTTGAGTGGCTGTGATGCCCCCGGCTGGGACTGAGCGGCGGCCACCCCCTTCCCATGTCCTTTCACATATGTGACCATCTTCTCCCCCCTCCCCCTGGCACAACACCAGCCTGGCATGGTATTATCCTTTCTCTTTTTTCCCCCTCTCTATTTCCGGCTTGGGACCCTCTCCCCTGGAGCCTGGTTAGTCTTGTTCCCTCCGCCAACTGATAATCAGTTCTCAGGGGACCGCTCGCCACTCCTGGGCACTGAAGCCTGCGTTCGCTTCTGGAACTCCTGGCTGCAGGGGCTGGAGGGCCTCTTGGATTCTTGATCACTGATCCGTCATCCGAGCCTAACTGATGAACGAAAGCCCTCGGGGAAATCGAGGGGCTCCTGTGATCCACTTTCGGGCGGATCAGAGTGGACCGCTCCCCCTTGGGCAGGCATCCGGGGGGCTGGAGGGGCCTCCTGGCCAGGCCTGTGGGAAGTGGAGGGAGTGCAGGGTGCGTGGCAGGGCTGTTGTTGAGTGGGTGGGCTCCTGGGCCTGCAGGCCGCTGCTGGCCAAGCTATTCTTAGCCGCGGGAACATTTGTCCTCCTTCACATGTGGTGGAGGACGTCCCCCAGAGAGCTGCCCTGAAATACTCAGGACGACCCCATAAATTCCTCAGAAAGCCGTCCTTGAGGGCCCGGCTTGCGTGGAGGAGGGGCAGGGGGAGGCGTTTCCGGCAGCTGTACAGCTGTGGACACATCTGCCAGATGTTGATGCAGGGAAGCTGGTGGGAACCCAGAGTCTGCTGCCCCTGCTCCCTCGGGGTGGCCCCCTGCCCCCTCAGGGTCTTGGTGAGTGATGGGTGGGGCTGGCAGAGTGGCACTGGGGTTTCAGGCCAGCCCGTCCCTGTGTCCTGGACTCTCAGGCCTCTCCTGAGGCTGCCTGGGCTGGGGGCGAGGTCTTGACTGTGGTCCCTCTCAGTGCCTGGCCGGCGGGGGCCGTTGCATGCCAAGACCCCTGGCAGGGCCTTCGGCAATACCGTCTCTTTTATGGGGCAGCCTGGGCAGTGGGAGCCACCAACAGAGCAATACCGGCCTAGCTGGGTGCCTGGGTTAGCAAGCAGGGAGGCCTCCCTGGAGGAGGTGTGCAGTTTTTGTCCCCCGCCCTTATATATTTATTTATTTTCCTGATTATGGTGTGATAGACCTAACAAAAGTACTACCATCTCAACCATCTGTAAGTGTACCGTTCAGTAGCATTCCGGACGGTCACACGATTGTGCAAATATCACCACCTTCATCTCCAGAGCTCTCTGGTCTCGCAGAACAGAAATTGTCCCCGTTAAACACGAACTCCCCGTACCCCATCCTCCAGGTCTCGGCCACCACCCTTCTACTTTCTTTCTGCATCTGACTGTTCTGGGCACCTCCTATGAGTGAAATCACAGTGTTTGTCCTTCTGAGTCTGGCTTCTTTCACTCAGCAGAATGCCAAGAGCTGTGCTCTGTGGCCCGTTTACTCCTTGGGTGTTGGTTCATTCCTGTCCAGGCACCGAGGCGGACGGACCCGGGACCCCGAGCCCCGCATCCTTGACCATCCCAGGGTCCTGGGTTAGGACGCAGTCACGGGCCCTCTGTGCACGGATGAGTAGTCACGGTGAGCGGGCACTGACCGTGCTGAGCCCCGACATGGGTGCCTGCTGTCCGCTCTGATCCAAGGGTGCATGTGGGTGCGGTGTGCGGAGGGTCGGGCAGCGTGCCCGGGTGCACAGCTGGTGCCAGCGCCCCTCCCCCACAGCCCCGACACCAGCGTCCTCTCCGGCCACCCCCCCCCACCTCTGCAGAAAAAATTGCTGTTTGGAAGCCCAGATGGAAGAGCTGGGCCTAATGGAAAACACGTCCCTCCCGGGGCGCCCAGAGCCTAATGAGGAAGAGCCAGGAAAAATTGGGCGTCATGTCTGTGAAACACCCAGGAGGGACGGCGAGTCGTGCGACCTGGGCCCTCGTGTGGGACCTGGTGACCCGGTGTGCGGGGATACTTTGTCACAACTGTGGCTTCTCTCTCTCCCCACCTTTAAAATTGAAAGGTGGGGAACGGAGTCCGGGAGGGAGTGATTGTGAGCAGATCTGGCTGTGGTGGGGAGAGTGGGGGCATAGGCAGGGCTGGGCAGCCAAGCTGGCCCAGCCCAGTGGACACAAATGTACCAGTGAGATTGGAGACCCAAGCGGACCTCCTTGGCAGTCCTGAGCCGAGCCACTCTTCTGCTCCCTTTGGGGAGGGTGTTCGTGGCTGGACCTCCTGGTTGTCTTCTGGCTGCGTGACCTCAGGCAAGTGAGTCCACCTCTCTGAGCCTCGATTTCCTGATCTGTTGAATGGGGCCGTCCAGCTTGGTGAGGGAGATCGGAACCTTCCCCTAGTGTGGGTGCCTGATGAATGGCACGGCACCTGTGGAGCAGATAAGGCTGTGGATGGAGCGCGGCGGCTCGGAGGAACTGAGAGGTGGATAGTGAAGCAGAATCTGCGGCGGCGGGGGTTCTAGCTGCGGCTGGGGATCCTTTTGAGGGGACGCGAGAGGAGAGGTGGGCCAGGTGCCTGGGCTTTGTTTGCTCCCAGGCCTCTGGTTTGCCCTAGAAAGTGGGTGCAGGCTGCGGCCAGTCCAGGGCTCTGTCTGGGCACCCGGCCATCCCTGTGGACACTTAGCTTTCGTCCCCACGGCCCTGGGTGTTGTTCCCCTGGGGTGTCTGAGGGGGGCTCCGCTCGGGCCACCCTGCCCACTTCGCCAGATGCCCGGACCGCGTGGGCTGTGAGATCCCGCCCAGGAAGGCAGAGTCCGGCCATGAAGCACCAGCCTGCCGCGTGCGTGCCTGCCTCTTCTGGGGCCTCAGTTTCCCCACCTGCAGAAAGATGGTGTTGAGTGAGCAGCCCCTTCCTCCCTCGTCCAGACCCTGCGAGGCCCAGCTCACCCCTCCCTCGGGACGCCCTCTGCCTTCTCTGTGTTCCGGGTGCGGGTCTCCTCCCATCCTGCATACCCTCCTTGTCCTGGGGACTTGCTCTGGCCTTTATTTGGTCAGGCTCAGCCTCAGTTTGCTCATCTGCAAAGTGGGGAGAGTGATAGCACCTGCCCAGCGACGGACATTGCCACCATCATTATTGTCAACTTGCCCTCCCCCCGCCCCCCCGCCCCCCCCGCTCCATATTTCGAGTAGCGGAGGGAACTTGAGTCATGGCCGTCACTTTGGGGACTCATCCATGGTTGTCAAGCTTTCCATGGACCTTTTCTCAGTGCATCTTTCTACATCTGTCTCTCCCTGTTCCGATTCTGGAGTTCGGGACTGGAGGGGACTTGGCAGGCAGTTGTGCAGGTTTGGGGGTTCATGGGCATGATGGTGCTCGTGTGCGTCCCCAGCTGTGGCTGACAGGGAGCCTAATGTGGGAGTATCAGTGAGATAAAAGCACGCTTGGCTCTGGGGCTTGCTTTAAAAAGTGAGACCCAGAAAACCGTGGATGGTGGGACGGTTACATCGAGGTCCCTCTGCTGATTTGTCTGTCCTGTTTGTCCCATCCATCCCTCCATCCCTCCATCCCTCCATCCATCCATCCCTCCATCCCACCATCCATCCATCCCTCCATCCCTCCATCCATCCATCCCTCCATCCATCCATCCCTCCATCCATCCATCCCTCCCTCCATCCCTCCATCC
>PISX010017675.1:0-42817 GCA_004024625.1 Mellivora capensis | reverse complement strand
TATATATATATATAACAGCCATATCGATTTAATTCATGTTTAATTGTTGCTGAATATTTCATGGTAGGGTTTGACAAATATTTCAATAATTCCTTATTCAAAGACAATCAGGATTTTACTTTCCACGATTTGACCCTATAGACAAGGATGCAAAATTATGTACTTAATTCTGTCAATTTGACAGTGAAAAATATAAATTTTGCTTTAATTTGTATTTCCCTGAATATGAATAGGACTGAGAATCTTTTCAAGTTTATTAAATATTTTACTTTCCTTTTCTAACATGATTAATATCTTTTCTTCAGAGTTCTATTGGGTAGTTTTTCTTTTTATTATTCTGTATGATATTTTTATGTTAGAGTCAATGTTATTTTTTATGTTTTATAATTATTTTGATGCCATCTTAGCATTCATTAATTTTTATTGTGTAGTGATTTTCTTCCTATGCTATGCATATAGTTTAAATTTTTAGTCTTATTTTGCAAGATCTTCCTCCAAACTCACAAATATTATCCTAATTTTATTTTTTAATGATTTTTAAAAATTTTATATAAGATATTTTATAGTTGACATAATTGTTATATTAGTATCAGGTGTAGGAACAAATTTTCTTTTTAATTATACATAATTTTGACTTTTATCTTTTAATCCTTTAGAATTTAAAGAAGAATATATACAAGAATATGTACAAAAATATACACAAGGATATATAACTTTTTTTTCCAGCTAGATTTAGGACCCATTATGAAAGCCTCATACATTAACAAAACTATATTTTCCTCCACCTACTGGAAATTCCATCTCCTCATCTATTTCATTTTAGAATTTACTTGAATCTCTTTCTGGACCTGTACTCTATAATCTGATTCACCAATCTCTGATCTTTTGCTATGCCATTTCTCTGTATTTGTGAATCTTTGGCTTTATAAGATGTTTACAATCTGCTAAGGTAAGATCTCCACTACTCCTTAATTAATTTTTAATATTTCCTTTTCTCTATCACTACAGAAGTTGAAGCATCAATGTGTCTGTACACTTGTAAATCATTTTCTCTAGATCTAAGTTTCCCAGAACATGTTCTGTTGACCTTGGGCAGTTTTCAAGAGATTTTTGGGGGTCCAGAAAGTAAACACTATTTTCATAATAATTATGAGGTGCTATGTACCTCTTTTACTGTGTCAATATTTGCATTAATAAAGCAAAAATAGCAATAGGTAAAGTTTCTGGCATCTTAGCACGAATCAAAGCAGTAGCAACAAACTGTATTTGTATTCACTGTATTTTTCACCACCACACACAGGAAAAAGAAAAAACCAGTTCCACTTACAAATGTCCTTGATGAAGCAGAAGAATACTACTACTTTATTAAATATCAACCCTTGAATACATGCTTTTTCAAATATTCTGTGTGACAAAACCAGACATACATATAGAGCATTTCTGCTTCATACCAGAAGTATAGTAATTATCTGAAAGAACGATATTTGTCTGATATTTTTGAGTTACAAGCTGAATTACTTGTTTTCACTGAACAGGAATAACTAGCAAACTATGGTTATTCAGACAGGTTTATTTGTCAGGCAGGCGTTTTCTCAAAATGAATAAAGTATTTTAAGAAAAACAGTATTTGTTGCCAATAATGATGAAAATTTAAGCTTTCAAACAAAAATTATAATTTTGGAAAATGTGTATTCTCCACCATAAAGTGGAGAATCTTTTTCAAAAGTTAAAGACTTTTCTGATGAGATGAGTGGTGATATTAGCAAATGTTATTTTTACATTGTATAATGAAAAGTGTCAACATACAGATGAACTGTATACTCAGGAAACCAATGTTTTCCATTTGACCAATGCATTATATCACAAAATTTTCATGAATAAAATATCCTTTTGCCATCTAAGATAAACCAATAGTGTTTAACTGAATATAAAAGGTTTTTTATAGGTTTAAGATTCCACACAAAACTAACCTTTATGTAACTGCCATCTGTCAAGTTTTGGTGTAGTATCAAAAAATATTTGCAATTATGTGAAGAAACTATTAAAATATGCTTGCTTTTTCCAGCCACATATCTGTGTAAAACCAAATTTTCTTTTTATATTTCATTATAAACACCATATTGCAACAGATTAAATATAAAACTAAGTATGGTAATCAAGTTCTCTTCTATTAAACCAGACAGTAAAGAGATTCTTTTTTAAATGTAAAATAATAATACTATTTCTCTGACTTATCTTATTTGGAAAATATATTTTTTATAAAAACATGTTTTATCTTAATACATAATGAATTTATTATTGTTACCTTTTTTTATTGTTATGCTCAGAACATACAGTACATCATTGACAGTGTTCCATGATTCATTGCTTGCATATAACACCAAGTGCTCTAAGCAATACGTGCCCTCCTTAATACCCATTACAGGGCTAACCCATCCCCCTATGCACCCAATAGTTTGTTTCTCCGAGTTCATAGTCCTTTATGGTTCGCATCCCCCTCCGATTTTCCCCCTTCATTTTTCTCTTCCTCCTCCTAATGTTCTCCATGGTATTCCTTATGTTCCATAAATAAGTGAAACCATATAATAATTGGCTTTCTCTGCTTGACTTATTTCACTTAGCACAATCTTTAAATAAAATTCCTTTTTATTTATTTTTAAGATTTTATTTATTTATTTGTCAGAGAGAGAGAGAGAGCACACCCACAAGCAGAGAGAGCAGCAGGCAGAGGGAGAAGAAGGCTCCCTGCAGAGCAAGGAGCCCAATGCAGACTCAATTCCAAGACCCTGGGATCATGACCTGTGCCAAAGGCAGACGCTTAACCAACTGAGCCACCAAGGCGTCCCTAAAATTCCTTTTTAAATTTTTCAATTTAATTTCCAAAAAATAAATATTGATAGACATAATCCACATGAACAAAAGCTCTTTGGCGAGATCTCCTTAATTTTTAATGGTGACTAGATCCTAAGAACCCAAAATGGTAATCTAGACACATCGATGTCCCTGAATACTAGAAAACTTTGCTTTCAAGGTTATATAAATTCATATGTAAAATCTGTCCTTGCTAGATTTTGAAACTACCTTGTTATTTTCTTAGGTAGGTTTTAACTTTCTTACTTAGAGTTTTTCATAAATTTATAGGACACCTTTTTTATTTGCTTTCCATAAATTTTAATAGTTATTGTTTTGCTAAGACATCATTTCTTCTAAATTTTCAACTTCATAACCATAGAGTGATGCTCAAAGATCTTTGCCATTTTTAATCTGTTTTATACCTGTAGCCCTATACCTACATTTTTATATCCATATGTAAATATGAATATGATTGATGTTTATTCTTTACCTAACCCTATTCACTCCTCCCCCACTCACCAAAGTATCTCAGTTATCCAAATTATCACTCATTTTCACTCTTTTGCATGCCATTAAAATGACCATATTTGTCAAATATTGTGTTGTTTTGCTTAAAATTTTTTTGAAATTTTACATAAACCATATTTTTATATTCTACAATTTTTTACTGAGTCATTGTATTTGAAAGATTCATGTAGCTGTGCTTTAATCTTCTCTATGCATTAATTGCATTGCATAATTACAGCATAATTACCTCTTCTATTAAACATTTACATTTTTTCCTTTTTCATCATGATTTCAAGAAATGATATTTCGAAGAATTACATATCGTGCATTCTTGTTTCTTTGTCCTTGATGTCATATGTGACCATCAGTGATTATGAGAAAGGATGAGAATCTTTTTATACGCTTTAATTATTCTTGTTTCATCATTTGTTAACTTCCTAGAAATGTACTATACAAAGTACACACACACACATACACACACTGAATTGTTTATTTTAATTTTTATATAAATGAAGACACAGAGAGACAGAAAGAAAATTAAGCCTTTTTCCAAGTCTAAATTTAAAAATTCTCTATTTTTGCAAGTATTTCCTGTACCAGAATGTGAACCATCATTTTTTGAATAATGAAAAATTTAATTTTCCTTTTATTATTTGGGAATTTAATTTTTTAAAAGAAAACTTTCACTTGAAATCATAAAGATATTCACTTGATTTATGATTTAAAAACATGACCTTTTTCTCTCAAATTTTAATTAATTGCTATGTATGGTGTGAGATAGGCATCCATTTTCATTTTCATCTACTGTTCTGTTAATAACCAAATAAGTCTGCTCACTGATCTGGAATGGCACTTCTGTCATATATCAATTGTGGGTTTATTTCCAAGGTTTGTATTCATTTCCCTCCATCTAGTTTCCTACCACTGCATCAATAATGAAATATCTTAATATTTTATTGAAGAGATAGTATTTTCTACTGTGTCAGTGCAGAGGCTCTGGTAAGTCTGATGATTTGAATCCTAGAACCCCATCCACTAGCTAGATGGCAAAATAAAATCATTTAACCTCTCTTTGCCTCTGTTGTCTTATATATAAAATTGGAAATAATAACAGTGTCTACCTCATATGATTATTATGGGAATTATGTGAATGAATATATAGAGAGCATTTGAATACTGTCTGTAACATAATTAATGATATAAAATGTTTAACCATTATCATTTCTTGTGAAACTCTACTTATATTTAGGACTTCTAAACAGGTTTCAATAACATATATAATTTTCTCCATAAAGGCGTGGCATATATTTTGTTAAATTTATTCCTTGATACTTTCATTGCTATTACAAATGCCATCTTTTTAAATACTAAATTTCTAAAATTACATTGCTACTGTACAACAGTTGAGTGTGGCATTCACTTTAATAATAGTGCTGATGCACCTGGATGACATTTTATTTAAGATTTTTGCACCTATGTTCATGAATGAAATTGGTCAGTGATTATCATTTTTCTTTTACAACTTCCAAAGAATTTTATATGAAAGTCACACTGGATTCATTAAATAAATTAAGAGGTTTTCCCTCCTTTTTATCCTCTGGAATAGTTTATATAAGCTTAGAATCATCTGATTTCTTAATGTGTGAAACTTGCGTTTCTGTGTGAAGACAACCTCAGATTCAATTATAATCGTTCTCACTCACTTCTGCTTTGAAAATGCCTCCTACTTCCATTTTTGATAACTTTATCTTCCTCAGAGATTATTATTTACTTCTAGATTCCAAATTTCTTGACATGAAATTGTTTAATTTTTTTATTATTTTAACTTTCTGCTGTGTCTGAGATCATGTTATATTTCTCATTCCTAATATTAATTATGCTACCTTTTTATCTTTGAACAATCTTGCCAAAGATTATTTTTCTTTTTTTAGTTTCAATTTTTTATTTAAATTCTATTTGGTTGACATATAGGGTAAGAATGGTTTCAGGTGTAGAATTTAGTAATTAATCACTTTCATATGCCAAGGATTATTTTTATTTTATTATTCTTGTCAACCAACTTTTGATTTCATAGATTTTTTTCTATTATGTATTTCAATAACATTTGTCATTTTTCTTATTATTCCCTGCCTTGTAGGTTAATTATTTTCCTAATTTATTTTTCTATTCGTATTTTTTATCCTTATGATGAATACTCTGATCACTAATTTTTAATCATTCTACTTCTCTTATTAAGCAGTTAAGGATATAAATTTCCTTCTAATACAGCATTTCATAAATCTGAACATGTATTATTTGTACTACTCTTAGCTCTAACTATTCACTAATGTCAATGATGAAATATACTCTGTTCATTAAAGGCTTAAAAGTGGTGATTTTTTTTCTCCAACCAATGGTATTTTATTTTATTATTAACTTATAATACAATCATTCTGGCCAGATGCATTCTGTATTGTGGAAATGATTAGAAATTTGCTGAGATTTTAGTTCATGGCCTAATATCTAGTCAATGTTTCCTAATTTATGTGAGACTTTTAAAAAATGTGTGTTCTCTATTGCTGGGAACCAAGTTCAAACTTACTGCTTATGCTGTTCAGATCTTTCATAGCCTTACAATTGTTATCTGCTTGATCTATCAATTGTGGGGAAAGATGGTTAAACTTACCTACTGCAATGTTGCTTTTACCAATTTCTTCATATAATTATGTCAATATTTTGCTTTATGTCCTTTAAAACTAGACAATTGAGGCTAAATTATCATTTAAAATTGGTTTGCATCCCTGTGTGGTTGTAGCTTTTACCATGCTTATGATTTGCTTGTCATGATTTGAGCCTTAAGTATAATATGTCTGAGAGTATTATAGATATATCTACTTTATTGTGATTATTTGCTTGAAGTACACACACACACACACACACATATTTCCATTCTTATAATTTTAACTTTTCTGCTTCCTTTGGTGTGTCCTTTTAAAATAGTATTTATCTGGGTTGGGTTTGTTTTCCAGTCATCATGACAGTAAAATCAACCTTTCTGCTTCTTTCATGTTATTTGGTCAGTATGTTAGATCGAATCAACCAGTGTAATTTACATTTTCTTGGAGGTTTACCAGTTGCTTTATTCATCTCACTTTCTTGGATCTCAAGATTTCTTTCTGGGTTTCTCTTTCTCCTTAAGTACCAGCTTCATGATTCCCATTATATGAAGGCCTGTTATTATATAATTTTTGTCAGTCTGAGATGCATTTAATTTGCATTCATATTTTAAAGATCATTTCATTGCATGTAAAATAATCTAGTTTTATTTATTTATTTATATTTTCCCTCAGTACTTCAAAGTGTTGTTCTTCTCTGGATGCTATTATTATAAAGGTCTGCAGTCAACATAAATACTTCTTGTCGGGTAATTATTTTGTTGTTTCATGATTTTTTATTTATCTTACTTGTATCGCCTCCTGAAATGAAACGTTTATGTCTTCAATTAATTCTAGCATATCCTGTCTGATCTCTTTAAGTATTACCTTTTCATCATTCTCTATATTTACTCTCTCTAGAACTACTATTCAATTTTTAAATTATCTACTTTTTTCTTTGTGAAATTAATGCTAATTTACCCAGCTTATTTTGCCCATTTATTTCATCATCTGCATCCGTCCTTCAATCTACTGATTACATTTTTAATATAAATTTACATTTCCAGAATTCTTGTTTATTAGACTAAGCTGTTCTTTTCTCCAAAAATATAGGATTTCATTTTTATGTTTTTCATGCCCTCATTTATTTAAATATTTAAAATACATGCATTCTAATATCTCTGATATTACAATTGTCTGGTATTATATTAATTAAACAAGGAGGCTGTGGGACAGGTATTTGGCAATCTAAGAAAGCAACCTGAAATCTAAGCCTATAAATGCCTCAGTAACAAAATCAAAACTCTAAAACACAACCAATCACCAAGAGCCAACTTGGTTTAAAGCTACAATCAAAGAGTTTCCTTTCTTTGCTTCTGCAGTTTCTCTAGAAAGTCTTTCCCCTGGCTGCTATTGCCAGGGCTCCTAACTACTTCCAGTTTGGTGCTGCCTGATTCCAACTGAATTTTTGCTCAAATAAACTCTTAGAATGTTTAATATGTTTCAGTTTGTCTTTTAACACTGCATACTTTAGAAGTCAAAAAAAAATTTATTCCATAAAATCCTTTTCAAAGGAGCATATTTCCTTGTGTCTAGTAATTTTCAACTTTAAACTTTATCTATGGGAATGTGTAGCTTGCTTTGAGGGTGTGACCAGCTATAAAGTGGTTTTTAGTTTGATTCTATTTGGTGTCTTAATAGCTTTACCTACACAAGATCCTAATTTTTATACTCATGTATTTTTTTTTCTTTCAGTGTAGAAGACCACATTAATAACATAAATATGAAAGGGACCCTTGAGAGGTCATTATAGATTAATAAGGGATATTTTGCTTCATTTTGCTTTGCTTTGCTTTACTTTTTCTCACCTAAATTTCAGAAAAATGTTAATAAATTTTCTTTCTGTCTCCCTTTATACTTAGGAAGGATGCTTCTTTTCCACACTTTTAGCGAAGGTGTGACTCTCTTCAGGGTACCTGATTTCAAGTGTGTGTGGATAGGAGAGTTTAGGGAGCCGAGTTTCTCAGTCCCAACACATTTCTCCTGAGCCCAAAGCTCTACTATTTCCTGTTTCTGAGGGATTCTAAAACCTAATGCTCTTGATTACCATATTTGCAAACACCCAGAGCAAGCAAGGATTTATGATTATTTTTAATATCCTCTTCGTTCATTACAACTAGAAGTTTTCTTACTTTTACGAGATCAAAATGGATTTAAAGTAATTATCTATACAGGGACTTGGGCAAGTATTTGCACACCAATGTTCATAGCATTCATAATATCCAAAAGGTGGAAACACAAATGTCTGCCAACAGATGAATGGATAAACAAAATACGGTATACACATACAGTGGAATATTATTCAGTTTTAAAAAGGAATGCAATTCTGACACATATTACAATCACAGGTGAATCTTGAAGACTATGCCAAGTAAATAAGCCAGTCACGAAAGGACAAATATTGTATGTTTTCACTTACATGAATATAAATGTATGTGTAAACAAGATTATTGATTGTATTATTAAAATCATTTCTTCCAATTTATTTTTTGTTTCTGTAACCTATAAAATCCTGAATTAGGGTTAAGGATCTACCACTGTCATTAAGCTTGAATTTTATCAAGTTTTCCTTGTAGTTCCAGAAATTTTTGTTTAATAATATCCCTTCTAAATGTGGGTGTCATATATTGAATAAAAAAGATTTTTGACCATTATATGTTTTTTAGATTTGGTCAAGATTGGTGATGATAAATGGCAGAAAAATCAGTGAGCATTTATGCATATTTAAAAATTTTTCATCTTAGTTATAATGATTATAGATATCACATTTTTTATTTATGTAGTTTGAGTCCCTCCTAGCACATTTTTCTAATAATAAGATATAGGGTTATATATAATCTTTGTTTATGCTTAGACCTAAATCTCTTATGAATATCAGAATTTAATTTCTAGCTGCCTACTTGATATCTTTGCCTGGATGACTAACAATCAATAAAACATTAAATGCAAAATTTAATTTCTATCATTTCCCCTTAAAAATGAAATCACTTCCCTGATCATTCCTCTTTATTTAGTCAAAAAATATTTATGATGTACAAAAACTCTGTCAGTGTTTTACGTGCTACGAATATAGTAGTGAAAAAAAAACCAGACAAGTCTTTGTTCTCATGTAGCAAATGTTGTAGAGAGAGGGGTATGGCAGATGATAAACACATTAATAGAAAATCACATGGTCACAAATAATAAGAGAAAAAAATATGGTTAAGGGGGTCTTATTTAAGACAGAATGGGAAGACTTTTTTAATAAGGCAATAGTTTAGCAGATTTCTCAAGAAATTCCCAAGAATTCTCAAGAAAGTGAGCCATGAAGCCATCTGGGGGAAAAGAAGAGATCAGAAATGCAAAGGTCTTGAGGCAGGATCATGTTTGCTGGGGTCAAGGAGAAGAAAAGTTCAGTACAGGTAAAGCAAAGACAAAACCATTAGAAGAAAAGGCCAGAGGAGTAAGAGGATGTCCTGGCATATAAGGCCTTTGAGGCCATTTCTTTCTGCAATCCTTGTTCAAGTCTCCTATTTATTTTTCCCTTAAGTTGTTCTGTTTTCTAATTAATTTGTAGAATCTTACTGAATTTCCTTAAAGTTTTCTCTGTATATGAGCAAGTCTTTTGTCCATTATACATATTACAAATATCTTTTCCTAGTTTGCGGCTTGCCTTTCACTCTTTGTGCGTCTCCTGATGAATAGAAGCTCTTAATATTAATATTGATACAGTCCAAACTGAGGGTTTTGGTGGGGGCAGGGGATGGGTGAGCCTGGTGGTGGGTATTAAGGAGGGCATATATTGCATGGAACACTTGATGTTGTACATAAGCAATGAATCTTGGAACACTACATCATAAAAATTAATGATGTATTTTATGATGACTAACATAACACAATAAAAAAAAGTGACTAGATGAAAAAAATATTGATATAGTCCAACTGATCAAACTTTTCTTCTAGGATTAGGACCTTCATATCTTTTTTAAAATATTTTCCTTCTCCATGGGCATGAAAATATATGATTTCTATTAGAATCAAGAAGATCTATTGCTATCTTTTTAGTATGTAGATCTTCAATACACTTGAATTGTTCTTTTCATATCATAATGTAGGTGTCAGGCTTCCTTGTCATTAGGTATAGAGAGTCATACTGCTGCAATGCCATTTATTGAAAAAATTGTGTTTCCCCCCACCACTGTCTATAGTGTCTGACTTAATAGAAGTGTCATGTATTTATGAATCTGTTTGAGGATTCCATCATGTACCATTAGTCCATTTCACTGTCTTTTAACCAATACTACACTTTAAAAGTACTATAGTTTTACAATACACCTTAATATTTAGTTGAGTACATCTCTCAATTTGTTATTTTTCAGGAATGTAATGGATTTACTTAGCCTTTAAATTTCTATAAAATTGTATAATCAGCTTGTCAAATGTCTTTTTAAAAAAGATTTTATTGATTG
The DNA here is from genome assembly GCA_004024625.1 of Mellivora capensis. Classification (NCBI taxonomy): domain Eukaryota; kingdom Metazoa; phylum Chordata; class Mammalia; order Carnivora; family Mustelidae; genus Mellivora; species Mellivora capensis. The sequence goes on along the minus strand of PISX010017675.1, from coordinate 32,316 downwards.
ATTGATTGATTTGAGAGAGAGAGAGCATATGTGTGAGCAAGGGAGGGGTGAAAGGAGGATGAAAAGGAGAAGGAGAGAATCTCAGGCAGGGGCACCTGGGTGGCTCAGTTATTAAGCATCTGCCTTCAACTCAGGTCATGATCCCAGGGTCCTGGGATCGAGCCCTGCATCAGGCTCCCTGCTTGGTGGGATGGCTGCTTCTCCCTCTCCCACTTCCCCTGCTTGTGTTCTCTCTCTTCTTGTCTCTCTCTCTGTCAAAAAATAAATAAATAATCTTAAAAAAAGAAAAAAAATAGAGAGAATCTTAGGCAGACTCCTGGCTGAGCACAGAGCCTACATGGGGCTCAATCTCATGACCCTGAGATCATGACCTGAGCTAAAACCAAGAATCAGATGTTTAACCAATTGAGCTACCCAGGTGCCCCAAATGTCTCATTTTTTAAAATACTAGACTTTGTTTATTACTACATCGAATCTAGAGAGCAATTCAGACAGATATAAAGTATTTTCAATATTGAGTCTTCAATATTCAATATTGAGCCTTCTTATGTATGAATATGATACATCTCTCAATTTATCTAGAAATTTTCTTAAGTTCTCCAAATAGCATTCAATACATTTTGGGATTTAACCATTTGCATAACTTCAATTAGATTTGCCACTAGACCTAAGATACATCTTGATGTAATTGAAAATTAAATCTTATGAAGTTTCAGTTTTGTTATTAATACATAGAAATAGGATTAATTTTTGTACTTTGATATATATCCAATTACTCACTTCTCAATTCTAATTTTATTTGTATATTCTTTTGTGTTTGATATGCATAGGATCATACTGTATTTGAATAATGATTATTTATTTCTTTTTCATTTCTCAGTATTTCCAATTCTCTTTGTTTTCTTTTCTGACTATAAGCAAGCATCCTGGTCTTATTCACACTGTGAAAGTGAAAGTTTTCAACATTTCACCATTCAATATAATTTTTGCTGGGTTTTTTTTGCATAATTCCTCTATCAAATTAAAGAAGTTTCTTATAACTTTGGCTTTACTGAGATTTTTCTTTTCAGATTTTGAATTTATCAGATCCTATTTCTGCATTTATTCAGATTAGTCATAATTTTTTCTTCCTTCCATTAATGTGATATATTACATTTATTGATTTTTAATTAACCTTGAAAGTAATTTTCTACTTCTGGCTGTTCTTAAGATTTTTCCCTTTCTCATTGCTTTGTTGCATTATAATGTGCCTATAACATATAGATAGATTCTAGATACAGTTTGGTGTTTGTAGCAATTCATGAATATACACCATAATGTGTTTCATTATATTACAAAACTTTTGGTCATATTTCCTTACTCAAATATAAGAATTAATTTCTGACTTCAATTTCCAATTGGATTATATCCTCCTTCACAACCAGACTTTTTTTCTAATGCCCTTTAGTTAACAGTTTACAAACACTTAAATATTCACCTTCACACAGTACATTACTTTGTTTTCTTTCCAACTATAATATTTGGGAAAAAGATAATGCTTTCTACCGTGAGTGATAAGTTGCACTAGTTATTCTCACCCAGTTTGGCAGCAGAATGTCAGGAATTGAATGTCTCCAAGTATGGGTCTCATATCATTATCTAATATCCAACCATTTCTCTTATTTGTCTACAATATCCTGCCTTGGTTCTATCTTATTATCTAGACTATGTCTGAATTAAGAATAAATTTTTTTCAAGTGAAAAGAGGTGGTAGGAAAGTGGGTATTTGCTTTGTTCTCTTTACAAATACCTCAAGTATTGAAAAAATAAGTTCTATAGTGGTTCCCAGTCATTAGAGTTTGCTGTACCCACCTAATTCTTTGTACTCTCTGGGGTAGGAGTAATAAGCACAGAATTTGTCCTCTTGCATTCTTAGTTATGATCCAGTGGAAAAACATTTATATAATGCAAAGAGAATGAGTTAATATTAAATGAGAAGAAAATGAGTTAATATTAAAACAATGTCCTCCCCATCAATTATTACGTTTCTATCACTTTTGCATATTTTGATTTCTTATTGAACAATTTTGCAATTATACTTAATGAGCAGCAAACAGTCTCCATATTCTATCACTACAACTAGAGCAAGTATTTTAGGCACTTTAACTTTGCAAGGGATAATCCCGAATATACTTTATTCAATTATTTTCATGTTTATATTTTTTTCTTAATCACTTCCTCTGACCCTAAATTTCCTAAAAAGTACTTTACTTTCACCAATATCTGTACCATCAACAGGCTTCTCTCTTCAATGTTCAATTTGTGTGATTTAATAAAACAATGTGCAAAAATTGAGCATGTAAAAGTTGGAGTCAGACAGGCTTGGGTTTGACTTCCAGCTTTGACATTCACTGGCTTGGTGGCCTTGGGCTAATTGGTTTGACTATAGGTCTCTGTCCTCTTGCCTATAAAATAAGGAAATAAGAGATTCTTTGTAGTATTATTCTGGGGATTGGAATCAATATATTAATGCTTTTTAAATAGAAGATACTTGATACATAATTATATAAGCAATTACAAAATACTAAGTGTTGTTTTGAGTCACACACATACAATACCTTTCTTTTAATTCACATTCATACATATACACATACCTAGAGAGAATAAACAAGAGAGATTTGTTTTTCTTTTCCCCACACTGTGAGTGAAGTTCGAAAAATAATTCTAAAAAAATTAAGTTTTATTGTAGGAGTGTGTGTCACTAGCTCTGATAGTTTAAAAAAGCCGGATTCGAAAGTAGAATAATAGATACAAAAGTAAGCCCCTAATTATTTTTAATGGAAGCTCCTGAAAGAAATCATGAGGATTAGAAATTTTTCTTCCAAACCTATTCCATTTACCACAGATAAATGGAGCTTTAAATTATAGTTAAAGATCATTTTCATTTTGCTGCAATTTTTCATAGGAATCTGGTTTGTGTTCTCTCAAATAGGATTGGAAAGATAGTATTAGAAAATATAGGAAGGCTTTAGTTATAAAGCCTCCATATTCAAATTATGAGTAAAATGAAATCCAAACTTACTGTTTGCATATCAAAATCTGAGTATACAGTATTTGCTTAAGGGATGGACCAGTTGCAAGACTGAAAATAATAAAAGTACTGAGAAGTGGGAGAATGACTGGCCTAAACCTCCAAACTTCTAAGCTTGGAAATGCAAAAAAGAGAAGACAGGAATACAGAAAGGGAATAAATTTAAGTGAATATATATATTTAATTTGGTGGCTTATTTCAATAAGAACATTTGATCAGGGATACCTCTACCTTTCTGACTGAAAGTAGAGCTGGAAGTAGAATAACAGATATAAAGGAATCCCTCAATATCTTTAATAGCAGACTCTAGAAGTCATGAGGATTAGACATTTTCCTTCCAAACATACCCCATTTGCCACAGATTCACGCTGATCAAAATTATAGTTAGTGAACATTTTCACTTTTGTTTTGATAGAACAGAGCTCATTCACTGCCTTTTGCATATGGCCAATAACTGAAAATATATTATTTTCTAAGGAAACTAATTCTTACAGTGGCTCAATAATTCTTCAAAAGGCAGCAGAATTTTTATGGTACTCCAATAAAGCATTCTTTGTTATCTTTCAGGGCCTCTGACTCTTACCTTATACACAACAGAGTTCTGAGACTGTTGAAAATCAAACACTTTAAGTCTCAGTTCATTGACTTCACTCACATCTTCTGATTTCTTATGCTCCCTTGTCTTTCATCCAACTTCTTTCTTTCTGTCCCTTTACACACATAGGCCCCACCCCACAGGTATGTGTCATTCCTGAATCATGGTATTGTAGTTTTACAATAACATTATTTTTTGGTGTGTTAAAAAATGACTTTTATTGAGGCCTTACTATTTTTCAATGACACAGTGAAGAATGTCTTAAGCATTGTTTTACATAAAGTCACAGCAACCTGAAGAGACTGGCAATATTTGAAGATAAGGGCTGATCCCTAAAATATGACTACCTGTTAAGTAGTTGTGAGTAGAGTTGCTGGAAAGCCTGGGAATTAAAGTCTAAGGTGGTGAGTCCTCAGGAGGAAACATGCTTAGAGACTCAGGAAAAAGACTGATGTGTGGATGCATGCAGAAAAACAAGGGTCCAGGTGACACAGAGAGTTTCCCCATATTGTGTACATGACTATGCATCTTTTTCCATTCCAATATTATAGACAGAATGTAAAAGACTACAGAATAATAAAAATAAAAAAATCTCAGTTGAAAGAGAATTTGGAGGTCATTTACTCAAGCATTCTACCCAACATAGAAATCCTTTTGGGGAATGGAGCAAAAGTAGTTTAATGGTTGAATGGAATGATAAAAGTTTAGTTACTAAAATCATGACCAACAATAATGACTACAGAGAGCAAATAATACATCAAGGAGGGGTTGAGAGAGAGCCAGTGAGGATACTGATCTAAAAAAGGACTCGTCAAAGTGGAGTTATGTCCTGGGATGGTGTGCTTCAAGCCCATGGCCCTATTGATTATCTGATAATGTAAAGTAGATATGGAAGTGAATGGAGCCAAACATGGTCAGAGAGTTATCTTTATCAGGGTGTGACTGAGGGACAGAATTCCCAAGGGGATGCTATAGAAGTTAGTAAGTGGAAGTATAGAAAGACATTACTGGCTAAAATAATAGTAGAAACCAAAACAACAAAGCAAAAAAAGACATGAGGATCAGACTACAAGTGGCTTCATAAATGGCCAGCCCCTCATGTAACAAGCATAAAGAAGTGTACAGTGAAGGCATGCCATGAAAAGTTTGGCATATTATATATAAAAGCTTGTATTTATTCTGAAGGCAAGGTAGAAATGTAGAAAATGGACTAAAGAGAAACTCATTTTTTAAACTAGAGGCCCTAGTTTGAGGCTATTTCAGAAATTTAGATGAGAAATGTTGAAAGCCTAAAACCAGCTGTGTGAGATGCAGAGAACTATTTAATCCACTTAACTGATTGTCAGTGATGTACGAAAGGCAGTTTTTTGTCTTTAGCATCCAGGGAGAGGGTGGGTTCTTTCATGAACCCCAGGCTCTAATTCATTTGGTATAAAGAAGGATCAAGCACTTAGGAAGGCCTTTATGTGGAAGGATTCAGTATTAGACAAGTTGAATTTGAGCTACCACAAGACATTAGCAAAAGGATGTTTCAAAGTCAATTAGATTGGTCAAGCTCTGTCTATAACACAATATGCAACATTAGTAGTGTAAACCCATGCACAGTCACTCACTTATATCTGTGTAACAAAATAATGTGTCTGGCACTTCTTTTTTAATTCTCAGAAAAGATTTTAAATAGTAAATAATATTTTTATTTTCTTACTTTGAGATATATATAGAAAAGCCATACCCTGGTTTCCAACATATTATAGTTCTCTATTTATAGCAGGTTATGTTTTATGTTTTAACTCTAAAGCTAGCCTTAGGAATATGTAAGGAAATATTTATGCAGTCATTATTAATTTAATATATCCATTATTAAAATTTGTAGATATAACTGAATACATATTTGCTTCTATGTTAGGGATCTAAAACTATAGTTTGTTGTTGTTGTTGCTGCCGTTTCCAGAAGATTCTAAGATATATATTCATATATAAAATTCATAATAACAGTTGCACTTACTATTGCCACTAGAAACACATTAGGTATAAAATCAGCAAATAAAAGAAATGCTGAGCTTTCAGGTTCTCACAGCAACAGGATGCTCATAGCCAAATTGAAAAAGGCTTAACTAAAGAGATGTGCCTTGCACAGTGAGTTGAAATTCAATAGGCTAAGGTTTTTTATTGAACCGTGAGAAAACAGAGTATCCAAACTTCTATAAAACATCCTTTAGCCTAAGTCATATGTGTTTTTAATCTAAGAACTATAGCTACTGAATTGTACAATGTGAATTTAATCAGTGACATATTACTACAAACTAAAAACAATCAATAAATCAAATATATAGATCAAAATAAAATCTTCAGATTGTAGCAGCTAATATTTATTTAAGTGCTCAGCTTAAAGATACTCAAAATTGAAATAGAGACAAAGAAAATATAAGACTTTCTTGGGTTTTGCATTAAAGCTGTATTTCTATATTTTTAGCACCAAAAAACAAAATGCCTGTGACATTAAAAAAAACTGTTCCAGGCTACAAACAGACATAAGAATCTAAGAGAAGGATATTAAGAATTTCTAGCTTTAAACTGTACACTGTAACAGTTGGGGCAGGGGAGAGCTCATGTTTTCATCTTTGTATCCCAGTCCCTAGTAAAAAACTACATTACATATCAAACGTGGTCTATAAATATCTGCAGATATTTTCTTTCATGAAATAATAATTTTAGTTGTCCATTACTGACAAAATAATACTGATAATGATAAAATAAAGCATGCCATCAACCTGTTCAGCATGTCATCAATACTATAAATGGGGAATCCTCTTCTACCATAAAATCTCCAAGAAGAGCCTTTCTCCAATGTGGTAGCTTTTACTGTAAGATGCTTCCCATCTTCTCGAAAAAAAATGTTAAAAAAGTAAAAGCATTTTTCTAAAGCATTTGTCTACATCTGTCCATTTTCATCAAGATAGAGCCAACTGAGTAAGACAATTAGGCAGATATCAACTCTTTCTAACTTATCCTTCATTTCCATGACTCTCAAAACTATGTAAATATCCTAAGAATGACTCTTCCAAATGAAGAGCATCAATCTATCAAATATATTGAAATACCTGTACTCTCTAGCTAGAATTCGTATGCTCTACTAGGCAGTGTTTTCACTTTTCAAAAACCCTTCCCAAATCATGAACCTAATGGATACTGGTTTAGAAAAATTGAAAAGGCTCTCTGAGTCATAAAAGCAGCAGACTAAACACAATAAAGCACCTTCACAATGTCTAACATACACTCTTTCCTTATGAGGAAGACAGAATCCCACCTCATTAATGATAATAATTTGGAACATATATTAAGAATAACTGAAACTTTTCAAGCTCAATTGAAAAGCAAAGAGAAAAAGAAAAACAAGAACATAGCACTCAAGAACTGTGGTTTAAAAGGTACAATATAGTTGTAGATGGAATATCAGAAGAAGAAGAGAGAACAAAAGAAATACAAGTGATAATGGACAAAATTTTCCAAACCACATATCTAAACTAAGAAGAATAAGTACTAAAAAAACCCTACACCTGAACATATACTATGCAAAGTGCAGAAACCAAAAACAAAGAGAAAATCTTCCAAAAAAAAAAGTCCAGGTGAATTGGGAAAAAGATATCTTGCCTGTAGAAGAATAAGGATATGATTTACAGTGAACTTCTTGTGAGAAAATATGCAAAAAGAAGAGTTAAGTGAAATATTTAAAGTGGGAAAAGAAAAAAAACCCCAAAAACCCAAAACACCAGTACAGAACAATATGTCCAGTGAAATCTTCATTAAAAATGAAGGAGATAATGATTTTCTAAAAAAAAAAAAAAAAAAAAAAAAAAAAAAAAAAAAAAAAAAAAAAAAAAAAAAAAAAAAAAAAAAAAAAAAAAAAAAGGAAGAGGGGAAAAAACAAACCAACAAGGGCATTTATTGCCAGTAGACCTATTCCACAGGAACTGTTAAGGATTTTCAGAAAGAAACAACTGATAACACTAGGTCCTGGATCTACACAAAGAAATGAAGAGCACAGAAATTTGGAGGGGGGGGGATTTATAATTATTTTTTATTATCGTGCTAAAAGAGAACTGTCTAAAGGAAAAACAGAACCTATATACTATGTGCTTATACCATACAAAAAAAATAGAGTCTAACACAATAGCAAAAAGGAAGAAGGAAGGAAATGGAGGCATAATGTCATAAGGGCCTTAAACTGCACATGAAGCAGTATGATACCACTTTCAGATAGGCTGGTTAACCAGATAGACTGCTCATATATGAATACATATATATTCTTAGAGGAAATACCAAAATTGAAAGCATTATAATTAATGTTGATACAGAGATAAAATATAATCATAAAAATGACTGATAAAACTATAGGAAAAATAAAGAAAAGAAGAAATAAAAGAGATGAAACAACTAGAAAACAGCCTGCAAATAATAGCTCTTAGTCATATCAATAATTACATTAAGTATGATCGATCTAAAAAGAACAATTAAAAATAAAGATTATCAGAAAAAATAAAAAAGCAATATTCAATTATATGTTGTCTGCAAGAAACTCACTTAAAGATAAAATAAAAGTAAAAGGGTAGAGACATACTAGGTAAATAGTGAACTAAAGAAGACATACTAGGTAAATAGTGAAGTAGGAATATTAATGTCAGATAAGGTAGACTTTTTAATAATTCATATTAACAGGGCTAAATAGGGACATTACACAATTATAAAGGAGCCAATTCTCTAAGACATAACAATCCTTCATGTGCATACGCCTTACAATGAACCTTAAAATTACATAAGAGGGAAAATGATAGATTGAAAAGAAAAATAAACAAATACATAATTATGGTTGAATAATTCAACACTCTGCTTTAAGTAACTAATAAAAAAAAGTAGACAGAAAATCAGTAAGGATATAGAGGATCTGGATACACCATCAATCAACTATAGCTACTTGAACTTTACAGAACACTCTACTCAAACAAAAGCAAAATAGAATACACTTTCTTTCAAGTACACAAGTCATATACTCTCCAAGATAGACAATATTATAAGCCATAAAACAAAACTTAACAAACTTAAAATAATAGAAATCCTGACAGTGTTCTCTATCTATAATAAAATTAAAACAGAAATAACTGGGTGATGGCACATATTGTGATGAGCATTGGGTATTATACACAACTAATGAAACATCGAACACTGCATCAAAAACTAATATGTTGACTAACTGAACATAACAATAGGAAAAAAAAGGAAAAAAGACAGAACAGCTGGAATACCCCCAGGTATTTAGAAATTAAATAACACATTTCTAAACAATTCATGAATTAAAGAAGAAGTAAAAATAAAATATTTGAACTGAATGAAAATTAAAATACAACATATCAAAATTTGTGGGATGTGGCTAAAGAGGTACTGGAAAGGAAAATCATTGCATTAAGTGCTTATATATTAGAGAAAAAGACAAATCTTATTAAATCAGTAACCTAAACTTCTCTCAAAAAAACAAGAAAAAGTAGAGCAAATTATTATATAATTTACATTTTACAGATTGCAGGATACACGGTTAATATATAAATCAATCATATTCTTACATATCAACAATGAAAAACTGAAATTTGAGGTTTTAAAAATGTAATTTATTATAAAACCCAAAACTGAAGTATTTAGATGTATATCTAACAAAATAGGAGCAGGATCTGTATGATGAACACTACACACCACTAATGAAGGAAATCAATGTGGTGACAACTTCTACGGTGTTCAAGGATTGGAAGACCCAAGAGTTTTAAAGTATTACTTCTCCACAATTTTTCTATAGATTCAATGCATTCTCAATTGAAATGGCAACAAGTTGCTTTTTAGATATTGACAAACTGACTCTAAAACTTCTATGTATAAGTAAACAAAATAAATTATAATATATAATATCAATAATGGATTTCAAATTTGGCAACCTACTCATTTGTTGTAAATATTTAAAGGCAAATGAGATAAGCTATCTTGAATGTAAATCTAAGTATGTATGCATGTGTATTTCTAGATGAATGTATTTTTGTATTTTTTATATAAATATAAAATTTTATATTTTTACATTTTATGTGTATTTTAGATGAATTATTTTTATGATTTTACAAACCCCTATTTCTTGAAAAAGTTTTCCAAGTGAAGAAATTTCATCTATGAATTTCAAATCCCATAGTTGATACAATTCTAAAATTTCAGGTGCTACTATTTCAGGGTTTTTTAATGGTCAATATTCCCAAAAATAATTTTCTAAGCTCAGTATACACATGAATTAGAGAAGCAGCATGTGAGAGTTTTTTATGACATACTGGACCATCCTAAAGGAAATATCTGGAATATTCTTTCTCCATAATCCTCCTGGATAATTCATCTTTAGTTCCTCAAAAGTCACCTTAATAATACACCATAATGTGTATTATGATTAAAATTAGGATTCTTCCATCAGTAAGATCAAAGTACTAAAGGTAGCTTAAAATTAGTTTATTGTCTTAAGTAGTATCAACTTCAAAGTTAGGTGGTTATTACAAAATTAGTTCAGTTTCCCAAAGGTCTTAAAACTCTAAGATACTTTCTCTGTGATTCTTTTTATTTTTCTTTTATGATCACATGAACAACTATAGTAATTCCTCTAAAAACGGCAATCCAAAGCAGAAAGAAGGGGAGAGATGCAATTCTATAATTCTTTATTCCCATCTCTTTCCTTTTAATAAAAAACAAAATCTTTCTCAGAAACTTCCCTTCAGGTCTCATTAGTTGTAATAGGTTATTTGCCCACCCTTCAGAACACTGAGGAGAAACACAATCGTATAAGGGATAACATTCCATGAAAATAGTGCCACCATACCTTGAAAAGTTGGGTGCTGAGAAAAAAAAATTGTGGTAGGTAACTAGCAGTGATTGTCACTTATAAATATCAGTTACAATTTTTTATTTTTATATATGCTCCTCCCTTTTGACAATGATGTCTTTATCTTTAAAAATAAATGATGTATGAATATGTATGGATGTGGATTTATAAATAAGAGATATTAAAACTCTTTTGTCACTATCAAAAATTTAAAAATGTTAGAAGGAATTAGTATTTTAAATTTTTTTTAAGATTTTATTTACTTATTTGACAGACAGAGATCACAAGTAGGCAGAGAGGCAGGCAGAGAGAGAGGAGGAAGCAGGCTCCCTGCTGAGCAGAGAGCCCAATGTGGGGCTCCATCCCAGGACCCTGAGATAATGACCTGAGCCGAAGGCAGAGAGGCTTTAACCCACTGAGCCACCCAGGCGCCCCAGAAGGAATTAGTATTTTAGTCTCTACTTTTTGCCGAATACTGCAGACCCCCTTCCTAATTTTATGCAAATACAAGAAAGTTGAGTTAGTAATGACTTCATGCAAATACATTAGAGTTGAGTTAGTAGTAAGTTCTTTAATCTGTTTTCATCTGTAACTCTCTCATTGCCCTATTGTTAAAAACAAGACAACTGGCCTCAAACAAGGTTGCTTATCGTAAATTCTATATCGCCAAACCAAGACTTGGCTTAATTACAATTTCAGATCTCCCAGAAATGGAATCTTTTTTTTAAAAGATTTTATTTATTATTTGTCAGACAGAGATCACAAGTAGGCAGAGATGCAGGCAGAAAGATTGGGGGGGGGGGAGCAGGCTCCCTGCTGAGCAGAGCCCGATGTGGGGCTGGATCCCAGGACCCTGGGATCATGACCTGAGCCGAAGGCAGAGGCTTCAACCCACTGAGCCACCCAGGCACCCCCAAAAATGGAATCTTAAATAAGTCAATCAGGAATTGTAAAATTAGCCCTAGTTAGATAATCTGCCTAATAGACTCCTGCCATATGGTAAAGGAAAGTGGTCTTGCCACAGCCAATCCATTTGTGGCATATTACAACCTCCTTGTTCCCTTCTGCCTATAAAAGTCTTTTATTTGGTATAGCTTCTCAGAGCTCCCTTATATCTGCCATACTGGATGCTGCCCAATTCATGAGTTATTGAATACAGCCAGCTGAGTTTTGTTTTTTAACACTATCCTTCTCTCCCTTTATTCTGCATCCTACTAATACTTTTATTTTAGTTTCTTTTCCAAAATTATTTTTGGCCTTTTTTTTAAAGATTTTATTTATTTATTTGACAGACAGAAATCACAAACAGGCAGAGAGAGAGGGGGGGAAGCAGACTCCCTGCCGAGCAAGGAGCCTGATGCAGGACTCGATCCCAAGACCCTGAGATCATGACCTGAGCCAAAGGCAGAGGCTTAACCCACTGAGCCACTCAGGTGCCCTATTTTTGGCCTTTTGATGACTACTCCTCCTGCTCCTCCTCCCCCTCCTTCTTTGTTTGCCTATTTTCCTTCTTTCCAGTCTTTGACTTTCTCTTTGTTTCTGATCAGTGAAAATCTACCCAAAAACATAGAAGACATAAAGGATAAAGGAGTGTATCATATCAACAGATGTTTGACTAAAACTTATCACCCTATTATACCCAGTTAAGTAAGATTTCAATGATATCATTTCCTCAGGAGGAATATGATACAATTCAATATTCAGAACACTTTCTTGGTATCTCTCATAACACTTATAATTCATCCATGTATAATGAAAATATAACAATTATAATATAGTAAAGTTTGAGTTATACCAAGAAATTTGTATATATTTTCTTGCATAATGCCTATGTTGACTCAATGAAAAGTGAATGCAGCAAGATCTCATGGCCTGCTTAATATTTCAGTGTGCATGTGGCAAATCTGAAATTAAAACAATCAATACAAAATCTGAATATACATTGCTTATCACTCCTACTAGATCATAAATTCATTAAGGACAGACACTGTAGCCAGCCATCATTGTAATAACTTCATATCTAACATAAGAGATCAATAATTGATTTTGAGTAAATTAATGAGTAACTGAATGAACAATGTGGAAAATTTTCTGCTACTCAAAAGGTATATATATATAGTGTAAGATATTCTCTGCAGTTGCAAAGCCCCAATATAAAGTTCGAAACATGAACAAACAACAGAAAGTGTTATTAAATTTTTGAAAAATATAGACTTTATTTTCTAGGAAGAAATTATGCAAATTAAAAATCTTTAAGAGCAAAAGACCTGTGGAAGTAATAATCCAGAAAAAAAATGACTGACCTTAGACAACCCACAAGAAGAGATAATCTCACAGGTTATGGAGTGGCTATTATTTAATAATATGGCCTATGATTCTTTAGCTATGGAGTCTGAGAAACAGGAAGCTAGAAATAACCTGAGGCATTTTTGGTCCATTTCTAAAGTAGAAAGTGGTTTGTTTCCATAGCAGAGAGTGTTTAAAAAAAAAAAAGATAAAGAAAAAGATAACTAAGCTAATTAAGCAAAAGAGGAAATTAATTAAGCAGAAAAGACCAAAATAGAATTTGGCTAGGCTCTTGGTGAAGAAAGGATAGTATACCATTACGAGGTATCTATTGCCTTATATAGCAAAAAGCAAAAGAGGCTAAAACTGGATATTGCATATTGTAATACAGTACACTTTTAATAATGAGCATAACTACTAAGTAACATTTTAATCTTTTTAAGAACATTTTAAAATATTCCTGGAGAAGCTACACCAATATTTTCTATATCTACAGTATTCCTCTAAACCTCAAAACCAATATACACAATATACTAACACAGAAACTTAACAAATCTCAGTTCAGAGTATGACTCTAAGTTACAAAGTTTCTCTCTGCTGATGACACGATTCATAGAGCATTATTTTAAACATTTAGCTAGAGTGCTATATTAGATGATTCCAGTTCCTTTCCCCTCAACATCTTATAGACTCTTATCTAAGCCAGTTTTTGGTATTTGCTTTGATGGGCCCCATTGTGACCTCTAACACATCTTCCTTTTTGGCATCAATTAAGTACAAGTTGAGCTCCTAACTAGAAATCATGTGGTCATACCCAGAGTTTTGCCATCTGGAAAATAAAAACAGTCATTTTTCCTCCTAGCATCCTCTGTATCACAAGCCAACTCACACAGAATTATGTTTACCTGCATCAGCATTTAAATAATTTTTAAAGAAATTGTGATCTGTTAGGAAAACTAGCACACATAAAACAATATGAAGATTATAGTTAGTGAAGTTCCTCTCCTTGAGGTAGTTGGATAGAGGAATAAAATAAGCACAGGCTGAGATTCCAAGTTCACCTCTACCATTACAAACTTAATGATCTTGGGAAAACCCTCAGTTTAACTGGGTTTCAGCTTCCTTGTTCTATAAATGAAGATCGTGATGTAGATGGTGTTTCCTGTGGCTGCCATATTCCAAGCTGTACAGCATCCAAGACTGGTTGCCCAACCTCCTGGAAATTCTTCAAGCTACCGTTAAGTATGATTTACAGTAACAATAAGAATAGAAAAGTAAAGGAAATGTGAGAATGAAAGACTTCATAAAGGAAAGATGACAGGGCATGACTAAAAAAAGTGAGGGTCAATGAGAGAAATTAGCTTAAATTACTTATCTAAGAGAACAGATATTCATTGACAAAGGCAAGGAAGTTAGGTTTAAGGGGCAGCAAATGGGGATGCAGGAAGGAAGAGATGTTCTAACAGAAGCCTGCTCAATTTGAATAGGTTTGATTTGAAATATAACATGAAAGTTTATGAAATTGATTACCAGAGGTAGCTGAAGCTGTGTAAAGCAATTTCTTTGGAATGAAGCAATGTCATAATAGGCACTGCCATCATACAACTATTCTTCCTGAAAATGGAAATGATAACTATATAATTTCCACCTAAAGCATAGGTGGTTTATTTTATGTAAGTTTATTTTTCTTTTTCAAATTGACAATACTTGTCTACAACTCAACTTTGGAAATGTAATATATTGATTAAGACAGAGAGAATATAAATATTGTTAAAATACATGTCATCTCCAGTTCATATGCAGGAGCAATAAATTTTTGCAAAATGTTTTTGTTTCATGGTGGTATATGAAAATAAAAACCTACATTATCACATTAGTTTGAATACAACACAATTCATTAGAGTTTTCCACCATTAAATTCAACATAGTGATACAGGGACAATACATATTTGAGACATTAGATGCAAGAGAGAAAAAAGACTTAAGTAACAACTGTATTCTGCCAACTAAAACATGCACCAAGGATTTCTGCTTCCCTTGTTGGCATTCAAATTCCAGTAGGGGCCAAACAAAAATTACTCTTTGACCAGCCATCTAAGAACTCATTTTTATTCATAATTAGATGTTGGGATACTCTGAAACTGGAATTTTAGAAATGTCAATACTGTTGCTAATCAAAATGTTGAATTCATATTGATCTACTTAGAATAATTTTAAGATTTCTCATTACAATAAACTTAACCACTCTATGCGCTTTCAGGAGACCGGTAAAACCACTGTTTTAAAAACTGAGAGCCAAGCCTCATAAGCCTATCATTTGTGCCCTGAGTACATTCTAAATGTAATTATCACCTCCCTCCAGTGACACACAAATCATGTTTTCTTTCTTTCTTTCTTTCTTTCTTTCTTTCTTTCTTTCTTTCTTTCTTTCTTTCTTTTTTAATATACTACATAATCATGAATTGGGAGGTGGCATGATTATGGGAAAAGCCATAAAATGAAGCTTAAGATTCTGGATCTCTCTTTTTTTTTTTTTATCTCTTTGATCAGATGCTTACATGGACTATATAATCATAGACAGAGTTCCTTGAGGGGCTCCAAAGAAGACAATTATCCACATCATCTAATTAAAAATCCAGCTGGAGCAGTTGAGGGCCATTCAGCATCAAGTACTTAATAGATGCCTTCTGACAATTTTGGTTGATACTTTTAGAACACTGCCTTTAATAGAGTAGCCATGATTTCACCTAGTTATTTCCCTGAATATCTTGAAATAGGAACTTTCTGATGTATCTTACAGTTTTCAAATACATTATTTTATTTGATGTATAATGCAACACTAATAAGTAGGAAGGATAATAAATGCTTTCGGCCTTCCTTTTGCTTCGGCTGGGATGTGCCTGTTAACAAGTCATACATCTCTCCCCCCTGCATTAGTTTCTTCATTAACAGTATATAAGCTATCCTGGTAGAAATACAGTAACAGAGTACATTAACCTCTCTTTACCATAACGACACCTTTTTACCTACATTGCATCCCAACCCCCAATCTGTCTTGGTTTTCTTAGAGTCTAATGTGTATTCTTTTCTGATAAAGTTATTTTCTCTTTTAACTTCCTAATGGTCTTCTCAGAGGTCTATTAGAATAAAACTGATAAAAAGAGAAGAAATTCCACATCTGCTCTCAACCTAGAAATGACGATACTGCCTTGAGTCACCGTGACCAAAAGAATTAAATTGCCCCAAAGTTTTTTATCCTCTTGGCTCCTGATAAGTTAGAAACATGGTCCCTTATTTATTATGAATAAATCTATGCTCATTACTGAATTCTTTTTAAACAGTGTTGATAAAAGCTGTTGTAAATTGTATGCTTTAGGCTTTTAAAAAATGTATATGGTAAAAATAATGTGACTTATTCACTAGCCGGTAGCCAACTAGCATCTTTAAATCCACACAGAATTAAAAAGAAAACTCTAATATAAAAAGAATATTTTCTGTGTATTTATTCACTCATAGAATTAGCTGCCATTCACCTGTTGAACAAACAAGTACTAACCTCCTACTATATAAAATACATCTTAGCTGTTTGTGCATTGCCAAATGGGAGAAGAATAATTGTGCTTTGTCAGATGGGGGAAGAATGATAGGCATATGTGTTTGGAAGAGGGATGTAAGCAATTAACTATAATATAAGAATGTGTTGGACATCTTCTGTTTGTCCTTCCAGACTTACTTTCTATAATTCTTACCCTACTTGTAGCTTCAAGAGGTTGATTTATTTAGGATGCATTCCTGGGCTTCCAGTTGGATTTGACAAATGGGAAGTCACCAGAGACATAAAGGGAGTAAGATCAGGTATAAATTTTCTTGCATCTTTCTTTCTTCTATCCTTCATTTAGCTATATTTCTTGACAGAAGGCCATAGTACCACCAAGTAGCTCTTCCCTGTAGCTCTCCATTCTGATAAATTCTCCCTTCCTTTCTTCTTCAGAAAAAGAAGTAGAAACTCAACTATTTCTTTTGAGACATATGACACTCAACTACCCCTTGTTGGCTTCCATAAATCCTGCCCCGGCAATTTAAGACATGTATGAAAATCCTTTGGCACTCCTCCTATTGTTCAGTGAAGTCTAAGACATTTCTACTAGGACCTGGGTTGGCCTTGGAGACCCTCACAGCTAATACAATGCAGCAGCACCTGTGTTCTGTGACTTCTGAAGCCATCTCAGAAATGGGCATTCTGCTTCTGCCGTGCTTGTTTGGACACTCGTGTTTAGGGCCTCAAGACACTGTATGAAAAGACCCACTATATCATGACAAGCACATTGCAAAGAAGCCAAGCCAACCCACATGGAAAGACCATATACACGTGGTCCGTTCAACAGTGCCCGCCTAGGTGGTGGACAAATGTGTGAAGATGACTTTAAATTAATCAAACCCTAGCCATCAAGTCAAACCCCGCTTTGAACCTTCCCAGAGAAACTTCAGACATCATGGAGCAGAAAAGAATCATCCTCTTTGTGATTTTCTCTTACTCCTGACCCATAGAATCCATATGCACAATAAAATGCTTATTACTGTATATCAGTAAGTTTGGGGTGGCCTGGCACCCACTAATATAGATCACAGTCCCTACTTACAACTTTGTAAGTACTCCTTTTATTCAATTCTTTGCAAATTGCCCAATTTGAGCGAGTTGCCTTTTTCTTGAAAGACTCCTGAGAGATACAAAGGGAATTCCAAGTAAGTGTCATGCGGGTGGTATGAACAAAATCCTGTAAGAGTGTGAAGAAAAAAGAATTCGCTTCTAGTTGGTGCTATCAGGGAAGTCTCCAACAGGGCAGGAGCTTTGTCCATTTGACATCCTAGATACTTAGTGACATCTCTTGAAGTTTGCTAAATGGGGAAGTGAGATTTTAACTGGGCCTTGAGAAACATCTATGATTAGGATGGGATGAGATGAGAGATGAGAAAGTATGCATATATCATAGACAAAAAGAAAGTAAAAATGAAGATCATGGCAACAAGAACCTGCATTCAAATAACAAATTCCATAATAGAACAGTCTGGCAAGAACATACATTCCATGTCTAGGACCCAAATATTTCTCCCTTTTCCTGGTACAAAGCCTTCACTCACTCTCCATAGCTCTCAAGTGAAAATGCAAACTCCGTAACATTGCACTCTTAACCCTTCTGCACTTATCTGCCTCTCTCTCTGCCCTCGTTTTTTCTTCCTAGCTCTCCATCCCCACCTGTGTCTTGTACTTATGTTAATTATCTGCAGATTCAGCCTTGCACGTTTTGTAATTTTGAACATGCCGTTCTCTTTGCCTAGAGTATTCTACATATCCACCCTCCTCCTCTGACTTACTTGCAATCACCTTGAATCAAATATTCAATATTCAAATATTAATCCTCCTCTCCAGCTAACCTTCCTAGATACCTGCAATGTGAGGTAGTAATTCTCCCTAATGGTTAACATAATTCCCTATGCTCACAAGCATAGAGGCACTTATAATGTTGCTTTATAATAGCTTTTACTTTTGGTCTGACTATAAGATCATAAACTCCTCAGACATGGACAGGAATTTGGGTCTTATAATGCTTGAGAAAATTAAAAAAATAGAATGTATTAATGGATGCTCAGAGTAAATATTAGAGCAGTGAGTGAAGAATCAATAGGTTTTGGCAGTGAGTATCTGTGCCCAAAACTGCAGATACTGTGAAACACTGGAAACCAGAAGATTGCCCATTACAAATGTTTGTTGACTGAAGAAATGCAGCATGAATGAATGGCTATAAGTGAAGTAGTAGCAACTGTCTCTAAGATTCCCATCTTAGACCCCCAGGTAGAACAGCCATTTAGAATTCATGTATAATTGCCATTCCCAGAACTCTTTGGAAAAGGGTTCAGTTAATTATATTTCTGTGTTTCAGTCTATTGAAAATCAGGAGGGAATTTTTAAAAGAGCAACAGGATGAACTTTCTACTGCCCTTAGTCCTTGCTTCCTCTCTCATTGCTCAAGTATACTGTTCTCAAGCACTGAATTTAGTTAACACTTTGCTCAAGGGCCTGATTTTGAAGTCTCTTGTCTGAGATGGGGTTCCTGGTTCATCCTTCTATAGCTAGGGATAAAGGACTGGTTCAATTTACCTGAAATGTTTACACAGTTAATGTGTATTTCAACTTCTGTTTGCTTTGATGATTTAATGTTACCTATCTGCAAATGCTTCTATTTGAAGTACTAATTTTATGAATAGCTGCAATTAATGAAGTACCTGAGGTATTTTGCTTTCAAATACCATTTATACATGGTATTGTATGTTATGAAACTTGGATCCGATGTGCAGAGAACTGGTTAATTCTATTTATTTAATAAATTTTGATAGTTTACATTCAAATTATTCTTGATTTACTACTATTTTGGTAGGACTTTGTAATGTCAAAATTAGAAGCTTTTAAGCTTATTTTAAATATAGTTCAATTTAAGGAAATATAGGCAACTGACTTAAAACAAAGTACCAACTCTCCCATATTCCTCAGAACAATGCTTCCAGTTTTCAGTAAGTCAAATCATCCTCATGAACCTAGAGAATGATATCTAACCTTCAGTAAAATTGAACCATAATTGCGATTTTCAAAACTTTAAAAGCTAGCTTTATTGTATTTCCAATTATCATAGTTACTTACAGTTACTTAATAACCAAATGATCTTTAATCTTTGTTGTAACTACATTTCACTTCATATTAGTCAGACCGCTTCATACACAGGTGCTATTGTGAATGACTTTCCTTCCAGTCAACCCTATTTGGTTCATTTTTCTCCCAATAACTTTTGTTTCCTTTATTGACTATATATCAACTTCCCTACAAAATTACCATTTGAAGCTCTGAATCTTTGAGTTTAAAGTTTGCTTCATGTACCATCTGTTGACATTTGATTTATGATTTGTGCATTGAGACCTTAAAGCCATAATAGATAAGACATTCATTTCCTAGGTCTTCCCAGATTGGTCATTTGGTTAAAAATACCCTTAAAAACTGCAGAGAATCAAAAACAAATGAGCTAGCTTGAGATAATGTCTGTTCCGCCTCAGAAGCAAAAGTTACCATTTAAAAAATTGCCTCTAGCCTGCAAGCTTTAAAATTTTAACAAAGTGCCTGGGATCCAGCTGCATGCTTAACTTGCATCTCTCTCTCCACACTCTTGCAGCTGAATATGTTCCACATGTGAATATATTTTCTAATGGAATCACCAGAGAGACACTATACAGAAAAAGATCCATAGTTTTCAGCATGGATCATAATATTGCCTGGGTACTTAAAATGTTTAAATAGCTGGTTTCTACCCACCTTAACTCTTCTGGCTCCTGGGGATACTAATCAATGGCCAAACAGAGTACCTAATACAATTTATAAAATAAACTAGGGTGCAGTTTTTTCCTAGGAAGACTTCATAACTCTCAAAATCACATCCATGAAGAAAAAAACAATCACCATGATGTCAATAAAGTTTGGTCATCAAATGCACCACAAAGAAAGCTGAGTCACAAGAGGTAATTTGTGTCCATTAATTCATCTGGTTAAAGAAGGTTGAAAAAGAAATGTCAAGGTTTCCTTTTAACCTCCCAATTATTTGAGAGAATTATCCAGAGAATAAATGTCAAGCTTTGACTTTCAACCGAATTCTTATCCCCAGTTAAGTTACTTAAAATTTATGTTGTGAAACCTAAGAGGAAGCAAACAAGAGGGTTTTTGTATTAATCAATACAAACTACCTTTTTAAAAAAATGCCAATTTTTATTTCTGGCACATGAGTATGTACCCTGAAAACTAATCTTCTTTCTGGAAACAACTACAAATACTGGATTTAAAAAAAAAAAGGTTTTGTTTTTATTTTATAAGAATGCAAGGGATGTTCTCAGAAGCCAAAACAAATGAAAGCAGTAATCTAGAGAGTTAAGAAAACTCTAAAGCTACTAGCTACTTTGAAGGGACCTGATAATCTCTGGTGACCTTGAGTCTCATTTTTGACAACCACACAGGAACTGGGAGACAGGAAAAAAAACAAAGCCTGGGGCCCACCCTTGAAGCAGCCTGTATTAGATTAGACGACTACCAAATAAAATCAGAACCCTTAGTACTGCATCTTCAGGGAAAAGTACAGTAGAATTTCGGTTAAAAAAATAATTATACGTATACACACACACACATTCGTGTTTTCTTTTCCTAGTCTATGTTAAAAGGCATCATAGAGTATCTCACTTTTTCTTTACTAAACTACCCAATGATTCTATTTCAAGAATGTTTTGGGGAAGTATTGTATGGAATTAGTGACAAGGACAAAGCAGCTGTGTCTGCTGAAACCAAGTTGCATCGTTGTTGCTTCTTAGAAGGAATACCTGCCCTTGCTACGGACTAGAATTTCTTCTTTTCAAAATACAAGTTTTGGTGTCTAGTCCAATTATCTATTTCTTTGTAACAAACAACAGCAAAATTCAGTGGCTTAAAATAACATTTACCTTGCTTATAAATCTGCAATTTGGGTAGAGCTTTCCAGGGAAAGTTCATCTCTCCTCTACTTGGCACCACTTCGTGTACCTCAATGGTTAAGAACTAGAATCATCTGAAATCTCATACATGTAAATGATGGCAACTGTTGTCTGGGACCTTAACTGGGCCTGGCTGACAGAACACCCCCACATAAGCCCTCCATGCAGCTTGGGCTTCCTGATACCGGGATGCCTAGATTCCGGGCAAGCTTCCTGAGAGAGACACACACATACACACAAGCCATATTCCTTTTTATGACATAGCCTCAGAAGTCAGCTGGTGTCATTTCTGTAATATTCTATTCACTGAGGAAGTCAAACAGTATTCCAGGTTTAAAGGAAAGGGAGAAGATCTACACTCCACCTCCTGATGGGGGTGCAGTAAAGTTCCTGGGGAGTATGCAAGACCAAAAATCTTGCTAAGGTCATTTTAAGGAAAACATAATCTGCTATATTCCTCAATCTCATTCCAGAACTGTCATTATATTTGTTCAAGGTTTAGCCAAAAGAGAGGGAGAAAGAAGGTTTATTGGGAAATAGTTGGCCAGAAAGTCCAAATTCAACCCTTGTTTAACTGGATGCCGCCAGAGGTGGCCCCCTCACCTTTATCTTCCCAGCGCTAATGCTTTAGGAATGTGCCAGCCAACATCTTGTTTCAGAAACAATAGTGCTTCCTGCTACCTTTGCCGCCACATGGGCAAAAAGTGCAGGGTGCTGGCAGGAAGTCATCATGAATGCCCTACATGTGCCTTCTGAAGGACAAAGGGGAGTTCCTATAGTGCGATGAAAATTGTTATACGAAAATTTCACCATTTAAGTGTATTAAAACAAGCTTTCAGGTTTGTTTTCGTTTTTGTTTTTTTGTTTGTTTGTTTGTTTTTTAATTTTTTTTTTAAGATTTTACTTATTTATTTGTCAGAGAGAGCGGGAGAGAGAGTGAGCGAGCACAGGCAGGCAGAGTGGCAGGCAGAGGCAGAGGGAGAAGCAGGCTCCCTGCCGAGCAAGGAGCCCTATGTGGGACTCGATCCCAGGGCGCTGGGATCATGACCTGAGCTGAAGGCAGCCGCTTAACCAACTGAGCCACCCAGGCGTCCCGGCCTTTTTAAATTTAGAAGTCACATACCTTTATGTTGATTTGTTTTGTTTTTCAAGACATGTTCGGTTTTCTAGAGGAGTACAAACCATCATTTTGAAGAACAGATTACATTTTGAATTTTCTGATTGCTTTTTTAGGAATGAGTTCAAGTTAAACATATTTGGAAAGAATAACAAAGGTGTTATTGGTACTTTTTTATTATATCACATTAGAAGCATAAGGTATCAAATCGTCACACTAATAGTAATGCTGTTTGATTATTAGTTAAGGTGTTGACTGCCAGGACGCTGGGATCATGACCTGAGCCGAAGGCAGCCGCTCAACCGACTGAGCCACCCAGGCGTCCCTGTTTTTGTTTTTTAAGGCAAGGCAAGGCTATAATAATAATAGAGCAAACAAAGGGTAGAGAAGAGAAAGATACAAGACGAGGGGCAGCAGGTCATCATAAGCGCTGAAACTGTGAAAGCCATCATAGATCATATCTCCCCCATTCAAACCGCTTTCCATCAGCAAGCACACTACACAACAGCTTCACATCCCTGCCCCCTCTTCAGTGTTTTCTTCATGTCCTGTTAGTGTAGCATTCCATGAGCTTTAAAAGGAAACAACAAGAAAGTTATCCCAGCAGTCTCAGAGAATCAATATCTCTCTCCTAAATACATTTCCATGTTAATCCTTTCTAAATGTGAAAGAACTGACCCTCTAAAATATTTCATAGAATCCTCACAGAAGTGGAAGAAACATTTGAGGGAAGAGACCAGAGATGGCAGTCCTTCCATTTCCCTCAAAATAGTACCAAACAGGTAGATGCCCCAGAGTTAGGGTAGGAGCTGTGGTGAGTGCAGGGGAGTAAACTCATTACAGGTGACTGAGTACAGCTAAAGAGACATGTACTCCATGACCACACAGGAACTGTAGCACCTGAGACTAAAGAAACTAATGCCCTAGCTTTCCTGCTTCTGTCTGGAAACAACTATGCCCTAACTGCCCGCATATTTCCCTTTCCATTTCTGCATTTCTTAGCTGCTTATTGAAACATATCAGGCAGACAAATGTTTTGTGTCTAAAAGAGCCTTTTAAAAGGACCAGTTCAAAATGATTTTAGCTCAAAATCCAGTAAGAGGATTTTCCAAGTGGAGATGGGTTTGGAGATTTAAGGAACATGGAAATGCATTCATGGAAACCTTCTTTTCTTTTCTTGTCACCACATCCTTTTTTTTTTTTTTTTTTAGAGAGAGAGAGATTGAGAAGGAGCGCAGGAGGTGTGGGGAGGGGAGGGCAGGGCAGAGAGAGAGAGACAGAGAAAATCTTAAACAGGCTTTATGCCCAGTGCAGAGCCCAATGTGGAGTTTGATCTCATGACTCTGAAATCATGACTTGAGCTGAAATTTAAGAGTCAGATGCTTAACTGACTAAGCCATCCATGCACTCCCCTCCCTTCTCTTCAGTCCAATGATCAAAATTAGACCTGTGTTACTGTCACCAAAAGGTTTCCTTACAAATAAAAAGCTTAAGCAATTTTCTACTGAAGTGATTCTATCACTGCATTATACAACACAGCTAATGAAATTCAGAAAAACAGCTGTGAAAACATAAAGGAAACAGAGTAGGCATAGAGAATTCCAGCAAATGTGGATGTTATCCCATCCAAACACAAGGATACCACCTTTTTCTAGAACATGGGCTGCTGGGAAGCCCTAAAACATAAGTGTGAATTAGATGGAATTTCTTTTAGGTAATTCCCCATGTTCCTTCCCAGTGACCTTGTCCCCTCTCAAGCATTCAGTGCTTTCACCTTTTGCTTGGTTGTTTACAACTGTCCATGGGGAACTTCACAAGACAGTCATCTCTTCCTCACTCATCAGTGCTTCAGTTCCAAGTCCTGTTTTCTCAAGCCTTACTCCTGACCTTGACAGCTTAATAGATTTCATGCGGGGATATTAGTATCTATCTGGAGTTAAAGGATTTCTTACTACTATTAAAATCAGGTTTTCTAGAAGTGATAGTTTCATTCATCTCAGCAGACTGGAGTTTGGAGCAGTCAGAAATCCACGTACAGGTCAAAAAAAAAAAAGGAAGGAAGGAAGGAAGAAGAAAGGAATGAATCCATGTACAGTTCAAATCACACTGGGTTAAAAATCGCCTGGTATCTAACAATTAGAGCAATCCTATTCACACCACACTATATCATAAATACATGAATATGCTAGTCTTCTCAAGCACTCTGGCCCCATTACTACTGATTCTGTATCATCATAAGTCTAGTAAATTTTTGGGTTTTGACACATTTACATCTATATTGCAATTACTTTGGCTACTCTGCAGTACAGAAATTCCATTATTCTCGCAGTATTCAGGCTGACATACCCTTACTACCGAGGCTACTAACTAGTCTCTTGGTCTCTACATTTCCCCAACACCTTTCTACTCAACACAGGAGCCAGAGTTTTCCTAATGAAAATCAGGTCATGTTACTCCTCTACTCAAAACACTACCGAGATTCCTATACCATTAGAGTCAAAACAAAACTTACAAAGCTACAAGATCTATCCTCTCCTACCCCTCACCATTTTCTCTCCTGTCTTATCCCCTTACTCACTTCCCTCCAGATAACTTAGCCTCTTTACTGTTTCTGAAACTATGCAGGCACACTCCCACCTCCAGGTTTTTGCATTTGCAGTTCCCTCTTCCTGACACTCCCTTCCCTCAGATAGCAACATGGCTCATTTTTCCTCCATGAACACTTAGCTTCTCAAAAAGGCACCTAAGATTATTCTACTTAAATATACAATTCCCCTAAACTCCTTTATCTTGAACTAGTTTTTTCCATAGGGCTTATTTTCCTCTATTATGCTACACATTTGGTTTATTCAGTATGTTTATTGCTGGTTTCCTTCTATTAGAATGGAAGCTTACTGGAAATGGGAATTTTTGTCAGTTTCTTCACCGGTACCTCCAAGGCCTATAAAACAGCCTAGCAAATAATTCATGCATTATATATCTATATCTATATCTATATCTATATCTATATCTATATCTATATCTATATCTATATCTATTTGTGTGTGCGTGTGTGTTTAGTGAATAAACAAAGGTTTGGGGTCTTCTTTTCTCACTTCCTATCTTCAAATTCCTTAGGAAAAAAAGCAAACCTTATTTATTTGCAAAATTAATGTCAGTAATACATGTGGATTTTGGTCAACTGTATATGGTTCAAAGCAAGTCCATCATGTGATATGTTATTTGAAAGTATTTCATTCTCTCCCCAATAGCCTTTGCTCACCTGATACGATATGAATATATTTTACATCATCATCACACTATTTCTGGGTACAATGTCTCCTCTCAATTTATGAGTCCTGCAAAACTTATGAGAAATTATTTGAAAATAAACATGCCTGGGTGATTTAGTCCCTCAGTATCTTATTCAAATATTCGTTTCGTAATATAGTGACTTTATGGAACTGTGACGACAGAGTCACAGAAGTGCAAACAAATGTGGTTTGCTAAATTCTTTTTGTATCACAGTCCTGTACCAAAACCTTTCAGTCATATTGTTCACTGGTTGCTTATTAGGCTTTAATTCAAAAAATCAAGAAGACTTCTATACAAACTGAGTGATATTCAGGATTGTGGATAAGGCAGAGGAACCAGTAGCAGCCGTTCAAATTCAGGGTTTCCAAGGTGAATCCCACCATGCGTTTCTGCTTAATTACAGAAGGTGTGTTTTTATTTAGCTGACTACAAAGACTACTGTCACAGGGATCAGTCTTGCTAGTACAGAGTTTTCAGAAGCATTCAGTCTGGAAATATGCATTGGTGTTACCCACACATAACAGAGCTATGATTTGCTCTCCAGGCCATTCACACCTTATTCTACTGCTTTTCACAGAAATGGATTAAGAGGGCACAAGTCTATACCTGTAGAGACACATATAAAAGAAAATCAAAAGGGAACTGAAAGCAGACACTGAATATATCAGATTCCTTTTAGGCATGAGGCCCAAACATCAATAGAACCACTCCTTAAATTCCTCTCGACCTGCACTGAGGATCCCTTCCAGCTCAAAGACCCTATGCTTGACTGATTCTTTTAGACCCTCAGGATTTTGACGTAAACTAATTTGCGTGGCTGAATTAGGATGAGGTTTCTGATGTTTAAACAGTGACAATTTCACGGTACAGGAAATACAAGGACAAGAGGACTAACCTGGTGAGAAAGAGCTTAATCTGTCAGGACTTTTTACTAAAACAGAAAACAAAACAAAAAACAGCAGCAACTTTGTTCATGTCCAAGCAGCTCAAATTTCTGGTGAGGCTGCCAATCCTATACCATCGGGAGGGTGTGGTCACAGGAACAGGAAAAATGACCCAAGGAGGAAACAAGGAGCACAAGATAGAAGTATGCCAAGGGAGAGAAAATTAAAAGTCATGTACCACCACAGCACAGATATTAGTGTAATCTACTTCAACTGCTTTATCTAATTAAGTTAAAAGGCAACGTGGTCTAATCGAAGAAGTATCGCTTTGGAAGTCAGGAAAACCCACATAATGTAATCAGCTTGTTTGTGCAAGGGTCTCCATTTCTCTGAGCATTATTTTTTTTTAAAGATTTTATTTATTTATTTGACAGACAAGATCACAAGTAGGCAGAGTGAGAGGGGGAAGCAGGCTCCCTGCTGAGCAGAGAGCCCGATGCGGGGCTCAATCCCAAGACCCCGGGATCATGACCTGAGCCGAAGGCAGAGGCTTTAACCCACTGAGACACCCAGGCACCCCTTCTCTGAGCATTATTCTCCTTAACTATAAAACCAAGGAATTTGTCTCTGAAGAGTTATGTAGGGTTTATAAGTCCAAAGTACCTGAGATTGAATCATGCCATGTTTATGTACTATGTGTGTGTGTGATTTAGGGCAAACTGCTTTCACCTCCAAGTCTCCAGTCCTTCACCTGCAAATGAGGGAAAGAATATCTAGCTCAAAGCATAGTTATTTGGATGTAATAAAAGAGAATACCTAAAACTATTTGTCACCTATTAGTTCTTGATTAATATTTGTTTTATACCAAAAATCCTAAAGATGATCTTGGAGAGGAGTTAGAAAGAAGATAAATTAAAAACAAATTAAGATACAGAAAAACTCCAAAATTCTATTTTTCTTTAATTTTATTATTCTGTGTGATGCTATTAATCCATTCTAGATGATACACATGTAGTGGGTGATTTTACATATATGAAAAACCTTTCTAAAATAAGGTTGGATGCTGGAAGCCCCAATCAGCAACAAATCCTGAGCCAAGAGCAGTCTTGAAAAGGGTTGGGAAAGAGCAGACAGAAATACATGGCTGGCCCACTCCAGAGAGGACCCAAGAGTATAGTTTACCAAATCCAAGGGGTGTGGTGCTTTTGATTTCAATCTGAACCACTCTTCAAATCCGTGAGATCTGCCCTGAGGACACAGGGCAGGGAACAGCTCCAGCTGGCAGAAGTTTTCAGTGCAAGTAGAAATCCGTGCCATAGCTGGTAGTATGGGGCAGGGGAGGGGGGGTGTGTTTAAAAGACATATCCAAAGCAGAGGCTATCCCTGGGGAACCAAATGCCAGGCCCAGAATTTAAGACACCTAAGTAAGAGTTAGGGTCATACCCAGAAGGAAACTGGAATGGGAACTAGATGCCAGAGTACTGAGCAGAAGTCAAGCCAAGAGACTGAGGTGTCCATGGAAAGAGCGAACCTTTTCTAGAGCTCGCTCATCTAGAAAGAAAGGAGCTACAAATATCCCATCAGCCCAAGGTCTTGCTGGTTTAAAGATCAGATAGTTCTGAACCTGCACATGGGAGAGGTTTAGGACCCACAGCTGTGGAAAATGGCACTGGCCCTAATTGGTAACATCTGCAGATAGAGCTGGGTACTCGTTTTGCCACCAGTTGTAACACATCCCCAACATTCAGCAACCATAGATATTACCTACATCCCAGAAAGCAATCTATCTACTGTAGAATACAGTCCTCAGTGAGCAAGGAATTCACCACTACAAAGACCAAACTGAGAAGGAAACCAGAGGAGGGCAATGTAGAAGAAGGCAAGTTGGAGATCCCCTCTCAAGATATTTACTCATTCAGATGAACACTAGTTATATTTCATACCGACTCCACTCTAGTGTTTCCCTTTGTAAATTTTTCATGAAATTGAAGGTAAAGAGGACATTTAGATTCTAAATTCAACCCACAGGCATGTGGCAGAGCCTCAAGGCAGTATTTGGTCTTTCAGGCTAAACTGGAAGAGTAAATGCAGATGGAGGGTTTTCCTTTGCCAACCATAAAAAGCAGTATGGTATTCAACCAGGCAGGGGCATGCACTTAACCCATCATTTTAAGAATTCTGCACATAAGGAGAGACAGTACCTCAACAGATAAAAGAGTCCTAATTGTATCAATAATAGTCCCCTGGCAGAGGGCGTAAATGATTTGCTTCTAAATGAGATCAAATATTTCACAAGCACAGTTGGAAGAACCTAGCTATTTAAGCTGGCAGTTTTTAAAATACGAACAATTAAATGTTTGGCTAGAAAAGAATTTTAGAAACTTTATTTAGGACTGAAGCCAGCTTTGGTAGATTGAAACAAACATAGTGTGTTTCATTATGGGGCTCAGGAAGTAACATAAAATACTTTCCACCAAATTTGCTTCCAGGTAGTTGTAGTGGGATTCAGTCAGCAATTTCAGTATAATTTGAAAAGAAATAGCAGGCAGTCCCTTTAGCAATTAAAGACACATCTCAAAAGATAAATAAAATGGAGTTAACTCAACCCTACTCTAAAGGTAATCAATCCTGCATGGTGCTGAGAACAGAAAAAGTGAAGTAGTAAAGGAAACATTGGGACCAGTTCTTATATAAAGGAATTGAGTTTAGTGAGAGTGACAAGTAGGAAAGTATGTGGAAGGGATAACAAAACTGTAACCATTGATCAGCCAGCTGAATTAAAAGCAGAATAAATGACTGGAACCTAAATGGATAACAGTTAAGGGAAATCAACAGGTCCACAGACAAAAGACAAAATACTAATGAGATTGATCATTGCCGGTCCAGAGATGAGCCAAGAGAATGTACTCTTAAGAAGTCTGGGTATAGTTGGACCACCTATAGGCATCATAACAGAGGGAAGTTCACCGTCTGAAATTATTCTGCTCCAAGATCCTTAAAGGGGATACTCTCATAATCCCCTGATGCCCCAAACATTCACCACTTCACAGCATGAGGATATAAGGCAGAGTAGTAAAGTGGATAGAGCATGGATTTGCAATCAGAGAATCAGGATTTAAGCCTAATACTATAAATTCCCAGTTATGTGACCTTGGGCAAATGCCCTCTCCTCTTTAAGCTTTAGTGCAGGCAGAAGCTTTCAAAGGAGAGGTACTTCATAAGAATGTTCTCAGGATTAAAGGAGTTAAAATCAGAGATAGAAGCCTATAAAATATTCATTCTGAGTGTTGAAAATTCTTGAGGATATGTTATGTGTAAGTCAAATGCTAAATGTTATATATAATTAATTAATGATCATTAATTAGTTATTAATTATTGTATATTAATTAGATATTATATTAATATATAAACATAAATTAATGATTGATAATTAATTATATATTATATATAATAAATATATATGATATATTTACATTCAAGTAGTAAAACTTGAATACCTGAAATAGAGGTATGTTATCTGATATTACACACGAGAAAACTGAAGCTGACTTCCAAGAGTCTCCTTTCTTTTTCCAAATAATGACATCAAAATTAGAAAAGCAAGCAAAAATCTTTTCAGGCATGGAATTATCTATTGTACATATAACCACTTTAATAGTCAACGAGGGACCTCAAAATCACTAAGAATTCTGAGGAAAGGAGAATAATTCCCTGAGAGTTTTTTTCTTAATCCTGGAGCAATTCGCAATACATCATCGTTTTTTATTTGCTATTTCCTCATTTGTTTGATTCTCCCCATGAATTTTTCTGAGGTATAATTGACATATAACATTATATTAGTTTTAGGTATATAGCATGATTCTATATTTGTAAACACTGAAGTGATCATGACAATAGGACATTATATCTAGTTACCATCCGTTACCACGCAAAGTTACAAAAAAAATGTTTTTTCTTTTGATGTAAAATTTCAGGATTTGTTTTCTCTTGACAGCTTTGAAGTATGCACTACAATGTTATTGACTATAGTCACCATGTTGTGCACTACATCCTCAGAGCTTATTTATTTTATAATTAGAATTTTGTACCTCTTAACCCTCTTCACCCATTTTGCTCACTCTCCAACCACCCTCCCCTCTAGCAACCACCATTTTGTTCTCTGTATCTATGAATTTTGTTATGTTTGCTCATTTGTTTTGCTTTTTAGATTCCACATATAAATAAAATCATAGGCATTTGTCTTTGTTTGTCTGACTTACTTCAATTAGCATAATTCCTTCAAGGTCCATCCATATTGCTGCCAATTGCCAAGATTTCATTCTATTTTATGGCCAAGTAGTATTTCAGTGTGTGTGTGTGTGTGTGTGTGTGTGTACACAATATAATGTGTATAAGGGAAAATATGTATCTATCTATATATAACATAGCATCTTTATACCTTGATCCATTAATGGACACTTAGGTTGTTTCATATCTTGGCTGTTGTAAATAAAGCTGAAGGGAACATAGGATTGCAGATGTCTTTTTGAGTCAGTGTTTTTGTTTTCTTTGAGCAAATACTTAGTAGTGGAATTTCTGGATTACAGAGAGAGTGGTTCTATTTTTATTTTATGAGGAAACTTCATACTGTTTTCCATAATGGCTACACGAGGTTGCATTCCCACCAACAGTGCAAAAGAGTCCCCTTTTCTCCATATCCTTGCCAACACTTGTTATGTCTTGTCTTTTTTATAATAACCATCCCAACAAGTATAAAGTGGTACCAATTTAGCCATTATGTGTCTTTTGATTAGAGCATTTAGTCTGTTTACATTTAATTATTGATGAGTATGTACTTATTGCCATTTTAATTGTTTTCTGGATGTTTTTGTAGTTTCTCAATGTTCCTTTCTTCCTCTCTTGTTCTTTCATGTTACGCTAAGAGTCCTTTCTCATCTTTTGTATATCTACTATAGGCTTTTGCTTTGTGGTTACCTATTTATTTTAAGTTGATAGCAACTTTAATTTGAACACATTCTAAAACTATACATTTTTACTTCCCTACAATGCTGTATGTTTTTCTACATTTTTTTATGTTTAAAATGTCATAATTTACATCTTCTCATTGTATGTATCTCATAACTAATTATTGTAGTTATAGTTATTTTTACTACTTTTGTCTTTCAAACTTCATACTAATTTACAAATTATTCATCCATTACTTTTCTATATATTCATCTTTACTAGTGGGATTTGTACTTTCATGTTTTCTTGTAATTAATCTGTTCACTTATTTTTCACCTTAAATAAGTCCTGTTAATATTCCTATAAGACCAATTTGGTGGTGATGAACTCCTTTAGCTTTTGCTTGTCTGGAAAACACCTTATCTCTCCAATTTTGAATGGTAACCTTGCCTGGTAGAGTATTCCCAGTTGGAAGGTTTTTTTTGTTTTGTTTTGTTTTTAAACATATATGGTGGCTTTATTTTCAACAGTCACCATGGTAACTCAGTGGAGCAAAGATGATCATGTCAACAATTGGTTCTAGAACAACTGGAGACAAGTATGGAAAAAAATGAACTTCAACTATTATACTATATACTGAAGTTAGCTTCATATGGAGCATATTTTTTTTAATTT
>PISX010017674.1:0-42846 GCA_004024625.1 Mellivora capensis | reverse complement strand
CCCCCCACCCCCCAAAAGCACTGGGAGTCGCTATTATTAGTCTTCTGGAGTATATGCAGTAGAAGAGAAGTTTGATTCAAAGACTGTCAGGCCTTGCACGGACACTTGCGTGTGCATTCAGATGGCCACACTCGGACGCAAACGCACCCTGTGGGAGACGGTACTCGACTTACAACACGGTTATCGGAACGAGGTATTTAAAATGCTGAGGCTGGCGCGCACACTTGCCTGGTCACTTTGCCTCCTGGGACTCACAACGCATCCCTTCCTCGCTCCTGCCGCCACTCACGGGTCGCCGTGGGCTGCGGCATGGGAACGTGAGGGTGAGCGCGGCTGCGGTCCTCGTGTCCTGGAGAGGAGGTGTGTGCACGGAGCTGCACCTCCAGGCGGGAAACACGCGCCACGCCAGGGGCGCCGCCTCGAGATGAGCCCCGTGTCCGTAAGAGTGAGGACCTCGGCGACCGTATGGCCGGGGACAGCGACAGACGTGAGCGGCGCCCGCTTCCCACCCCGAGATGCTCAGTGTCTTAGAGACAGACACGGAAGTGACCGGTCACGGCGCCAGTGGGACGCAGGAGGTAGAAGGCACAGCGCGGTGTGCCGTGAGCACAGAGAGGGGACACGGCTCCGTCTTCGAGGGCTCCGGCTGGCCTCATGGGGGACGACATAGCGGGATGGCGCGCAGGAGGAGGGAAGGGCTTTCCAAGTGGAAGAGCGAGGGCCTACCAGGGCAGGGCACAGAAGCCGCAGAGCGCCCCGCGGGTGAGGGGAACGTGAGGCCCCGGGGCCGCGGGCTCCAGCGCGTGGGGCGCGGGGCCCCCCCAGGGCACGAGCGCTGGGGACACGGTTTGGGAGCAGATCGCGGAGGGCATTTGACGTCACACTGTCAAGTCTGGACTTGACTCCTGGCCAACTCGGGACAGCATGGGTGTCTGGAGGGGGTGGGGGGGTCAGCCACCAACCTCTGCTCGGAAGGCAGCACCGGGTGTGGATGGGGCAAGAGAACGCGGACGGGGACACCGCGTGAGAACAGTCACGACAGAGCGCGACGACCAGATGGCAGCGGGTAGGACGTCATGGTCCCGCGGGGCACAGCAAGGAGCCAGGTCTGAGCGAGCCGGGGATGGACGGAGGGGTGCCAAGAACCGAGCGGGGAGACGCGGGAGGAGGTGCGGTGGGGAGGGCGGGCGCTGCCTCGGGGTCAGGCCGGTGGAGTCTGAGGCGTGAGCGGGTCCAGAAGACTGTCCGATGGGCAACTGGAGATGCGGTGTCCGGAGAGGAGCGCGTGGTTCCGGCTGGAGAGGACAGGCGCGCAGACACCCACAAAGGCCGGGGACAGAGGAGTAAGTGTGGGAGGAGGAACCAGCTGGCGAAGAGGAGGGCTAAGGGCGGAGCTTGAAGCGAGTTGTCGTCGCCACGCTCAGGACTGACTGGTCAGAGAGGTGCGGTGGGGGGACAGGACTGCAGGTTCTCCCTGAGGATCCGGGAGGCCCAGACAGGGTAGAACACCCCAAAAGGGGCCGCGTGCGGGCGTGCACGAGTGTGTTAGGGTGGACGAGTGGGGTTCCAGGGCATGACTTGCTCCATGCTCGTTCACGCTCTCTCGTGTCCCTGTCTAGGACCAGCAGCTTTCAGCCACTCAGCCAGGGCCAGCCGAGCGCCCCGAGGTCCCGGGCGTTGTTCTGCGGCTGAAGACCCCGGGGCAGAGACATCCTGCCTCACGAAGTCCGACCTGCAGCAGTGGCAGAGAGACGAGGAACGACAGACACAAATGCGGAGGCTAAGTCACAATGTGATTCAGTTTATGACGGAAATAAACCTGGTGACAGAGACTCACAGGAAGGTCAGGGCCAGGGGGGCTTCTGCAGACAGACCGAGGTGGAGGTAGAGAAAGTCGCGCTGGGCAGGCGACAGCTGAGCTGCGGGGAAGGAGCCCTCCGTGGGGGGCGCCTGAGGAGGGGGACAGCGGTCTGGAGCAGAAAGGAGCAGGGCCTGTGCCCCAGCCCTGGAAATGCCAGGGACGCAGCCCGCGCAGCGGGAACACATTTGAGAGCACGGAGGAGGCCACGCAGGTCTGGAAATCAGGTCCTGGAGCGCTTCCCGGTCCCCGTGGGGAGGCGACATTTCATCGTACGCTCCGTGGGAAACAACTGAATGTCAGGTGTTTTTATTTAAAAAAATCTTTTTCTTGGGGAAGTTTCAGACTTAACCAGAAGTTGTAAGAATAAGACTGTGGACTCTTCATTCAAATTCACCTGTTGTGAACGTTTGCCTCATCCGCGGCAGCCTTCATTTTCTCGGTAGGTGCATATTTTCCCTGAAGCATTTGAACGCAGGTTGAACAATTCATGCCCCTTTACCCCAAATGCTTTACTCGGTATTTCCTAAGAACGAGATCCTCTGACACAACTGGAGCACATTTTTCAGCTTCAGAATATTTCACATTGAAATAGGAATTTACTGTCCATTTTCCAATTTTGTCGAGTGATGCAACAATGTCCTTTGGCGTTTTTTTTTCTTCCAATATAGGACCCAGTCTAGGATCCTGTATTGTGTATAGTTGTTTTGTGTGTTTTGTTTTTTTTTTAATTTAGGTGAATTTCACATACAGTTAACCATTTTAATGTTGAGAGTTCGGTGGCATGTGGTACATTCACACTCTTTGCAACCAAAACCTCTCTAGTTTTAAAATTTTTCTTTTTTTTTCTTTTAAATATTTTATTTATACATTAAAAGAGAGAGAGAGACAGAGAGAGAGAGAAAGCATGAGTAAAATAAATAAGTAAAATCTTAAAAAAAAAAAAGGAAAAGATGTCAATTTGTCCCAAATTTATTTACAGTGTAATGCATATATATTGAAATTCCTATCAAAATCCCTCCAAGGTGGCACCTGGGTGGCTCAGTTGGTTAAACAGCCGACTTGGTTTTGGCTCCGGTCATGATCTCAGAGTCCTGGGACTGAACCCCATGTCTGGCTCCATACTCCACACTCAGCAAGGACTCTGCTTCAGGATTCTCTCTCTGTTTCTGCCCCTTCCCCAGTTCGCTGCCTTTCCCCCCAAAAAAAACCCAAACAGATCTTTAAAAAAAAAAACCCGGGTTGCCTGGTGGCTCAGTGGGTTAAGCCGCTGCCTTCGGCTCAGGTCATGATCTCAGGGTCCTGGGATGGAGCCCTGCATCGGGCTCTCTGCTCAGTGGGGAGCCTGCTTCCCTCAATCTCTCTCTCTCTCTCTCTCCCTGCCTGCCTCTCTGCCTACTTGTGATTTCTCTCTCTGTCAAATAAACAAAATCTTAAAAAAAAAAATCCCCCAAAGATTTTTTATAGGTACAGACTTTATAGGTACAGATTATTCTAAAAATTTATTTATTTATTTGAGGGAGTGGGGGAGAGGGACAGAATCCAAGCAGACTCCCCACTGAGAACAAGAGCTGACTCGGGGCTCGATCTCATGACCCTGAGATCATGACCTGAGCTGAAACCAAGAGCTGGACCCTCAACCGACTGAGCCACCCAGGTGCCCTCCAGATAAGATTATTCTAAAAGTCATATGGAAAGGCAAAGGAACCAGAATAGCTAAAACAATTTTGAAATGAGGAAGAATCAGTTCCGACGGTTTCAAGACTAGATAGCCATAGTAATCAAAACTGAATGGTATTGGCAAAGGGATAGACACGCAGATCAATGGAACAAAATAGGAAACCCAAACCCACCCACACAGAGACGTCCAGCTGACTTTACACAATGGCACCAAAGCACTTCAAGGAAGAAGATATAGCGTGTGACAGATGGTGCCGGGCCAGGGGACGCGCGTTGGGGGTAGGAAGGGGAAGAGAAGGGCCTCAACCTAAGTGTCACACTTTACACAAAAATTAACTAGAAATGGATCACAAACCTAAATGTGAGATGTAACACCTTCAAGAAAAAGGAAAACAGAGGAGAAACCTTTGACCTTTGTTTATCTAGGGATAAACAAAGAGTTCTTGGATTTGGGCCTGGGAGGCTCCGTCAGTTAAGCATCTGCCTTTGGCTCGGGTCATGATCCCAGGGCCCTGGGATGGAGCCCCACATCGGGCTCCCTGCTCAGCGGGGAGCCCACTTCTCCCTCTCCCTCTGCCACTCCCCCCTACTTGTGCCCTCTCTCCCTCTCTGAAATAAATACATAAATCTTAAAAGAAAAATAATTGGATTTAACATGACTCATAAAAGGAAAAATTGATAATTGAATTTTGTCAAATTTAAAACCCTTTGAGGGACGCCTGGTGGCTCAGTCGGTTAAGCGGTTGCCTTCGGCTCAGGTCATGATCCCAGCGTCCTGGGATCGAGTCCCACATCAGGTTCCTTGCTCAGCGGGGAGCCTGCTTCTCCCTCTGCCTCTGCCTGCCACTCTGTCTGCCTGTGCTCGCTCGCTCTCTCTCCCTCTCTCTCTGACAAATAAATAAATTAAAAAAAAAAAAACCCTTTGAGAGACCCTTTGGTGAGAATCAAGACAAGCTACTGAGAGAAAATATTTGCAAACCCTCATCTGACAAAGGACCCATATCTACATAGATTAGAAACTCTCAGAACTCAACATTTTAAAAAAAAAAAACAACAAAAAACCCAAACAATCCAATTAGAAAATGGGCAAAATGCATGAAGAGATAGTTACCAAAGAAGATGCAGAGATGGCAAAAAAAAAAAAAGCACATGAAAAGATATTCAACATCATTAGCAATTAGGGAGAAGCAAATTAGAACCGCAGTTAGATATCACCAAACACCTGAAGAAGGATTTGAGTTCCTTTACCCCATCTCAATCACATCCTGCCAAAGAAGATCCAGGAGTTTTCTCCCCTCACTTAATGTGGAACTCCCGCTTCAGTGTTACTGGCTTTCGGGTGCCCCAGTGTTCTTCCGTGTTCTTTCCTGAGGCACACGTTCTCTCACCAGTTCCGTCAACTTCTCTCGCCATCTCGGATATCGGATACCGGCTCCGGCACCCCTCACCTCCCCAAACTTCCTGACCTATAGGATGTCATCTACGGCAAAGCCCCTGCCTGCCCACTCTGCAGAAGCCTTAACCAGGGGACTCACTGAACAGGTTGTTCCAGGTCATATTGGTCTTTTCCTCAGACTCCACGGGTTGGAAAACGAGGACCCTGTGATGGTCAAGGTTCTTCAGCAATTCTTCACAGTAAAACGGAATCCCACAGCTTCCCTCCACCAGGTACCTGCAGTAGAAACACGGCGACCTGTTTTCACCAAGCAACCATCTCTTAGGAAGGAAAAATATTTGACTCTAATCTAATTATTTGAAAATAACTCCTTATTTTAAAATAATAGTATTCTCTATTTGTTTCCACTTGCTTTCCTTTTTTAGGGTTGCTTTTTCCCCTTTCTTTCATTTAAAAAAAAAATTACATTTACATTTCTCCGAAGATGATCTATATAATGGGCGTTGCCTCCCTTGCTCGCCTTATAAACAACCATGTCAGTTAGTTTCTGGCTTCAGTCTCAGAAGCCACACGTCTCAGTGTGGTTTTTTTTTTTTGTTGTTGTTGTTGTTTTTCTTGAGAGAGAGATCATGAGAGAGGCAGCAGAGAGAGGGGGGAAGCAGGCTCCCCGCGGAGCAGAGAGCCCGATGCGGGGCTCGATCCCAGGACCCCGAGATCATGACCCGAGCCGAAGGCAGAGGCTTAACCCACTGAGCCCCCCAGGCGCCCTCAATGTTTGTTTTTAAAGATATAAAAAAAGCTCACAGATGTATTTCAGTCTTTCTTACCTAAAAGACAGCTTGTCACCCCTACTGCTTGTTCTGCTACACCTTGTTTTTCAAGAATATCCTGCCCGGGGCGCCTGGGTGGCTCAGTCGTTAAGCCTCTGCCTTCAGCTCAGGTCATGATCCCAGGGCCCTGGGATCGAGCCCCACATCAGGCTTCCTGCCCAGCGGAGAATCTGCTTCTCCCTCTTCCACTCCCCCTGCTCGTGTTCCCTATCTCACTGTCTCTGTCTCTGTCAAATAAATAAAATCTTTAAAAAAAAAAGGTTAAAAAAATATATATATATCCTGCCCATCCCTCCCTATCAGTAGATCTTCTCATTCTTTTTAATGCTCTGTAGTTCTCCACTGTGGGCGTGTATCCTGTTTTATTCTACCTATCCTCTTAGAGATGGACTTCTGGGTTGTTTTCAGTCCTTTGCTAACACAAACAATGCCTCGATAAAACTTTGTCCATATGTCTATTTATAGTTTTGTTAATATATCTTTGAGATAGATTCCTAGAATTGGGTTGCTAGATCAAAAGGTAAATGCACACAAAATGTACACATTCAGAGACAGAGAGAACGAGCGGGAGGCAAAGGGAAAGAGCCAGACTCATGCCTGGAGTTACTTGGAGTGACACTTGCCCTAGACATCAAAGCAGAAGCAAAGCAAGCAGCAAAGCAAACGCATTAGAAAGAACAGGTGCGGATTCCAAGGTGGGTTAAGGGGACCCCTGTGTGGCCCCCAGCCGGGGAGCCCCCGGGAAGCTCAGAGGGCAGGGGCGGAAAGAGCCTCCTGCTCCAAGAGCCGAGCGAGACCTTGCTTTGTCCCAGGTTGTGTCTTTCAAGCTTAACCAGTCGGTCTTTTGTGACAACCGTTGTGCCCGGGACATCGCCGTCTGTCACCGTTGATTAAATGGAGCCCATACCCAGCATGATGAAGGGGAAACAAAACTGATGTCACTGAGTGAAGCCGGGGAAGGCGTGACAGGAGGGCTAACCAGGAAAAGGGGAGCACGGTCCATCACAACAACGGCGACAGACGGCTCTTTTGAAAGGTAGGATCAGCGGAAATGCTGAAATAGGCACCTCCAGGTGCGTCTTAAGAATCGTGATGAAATCCGGGTCTGGGGGTGGACACGGGCGAGAAGACCTCCGGAGAGAAGCAGGATACCCACGTGTCCAGTTCTTTGGGGATGCACCTGACGTTGAGGTCCAGGCAGACCTTGTTGCGGATGTCCTTCGGCTGCACGGCCCCGAGGGTCACGTAGGTGGTGTTCCTGTTCTTCATTATGGTGCGGGCCGCCGCGCAGGGCGTGTCGGTGAAGGGAGACAGGGACATGATGATGAAGATGGGAACCGTCCGGATGAGCTTCTCCATGAAGGCCCAGGAGGCTGAGTCAATAAATTGGCCCTCGTCGATGATGAAAATAATCCTTTCCTCTTTCACTGTCTGGACAAAATGGAGAAAGAGAAAAATGCTGGAGGACTTTGGGTTTTTATTCAAAAATTCAAAAAACCCACTCATGTATGGTTATGCATGTGTATGCACTTTTTTTCCAACTTCTAAGATTTTGTTAACATGAGTTTTTAAAAACAAGTATCCACATCAGTGTGGGAGTGAGGATGGGAGAGGAGAGGGGGGTGGAAGGGAGGGACGGCATGGCAGGGTACAACAGGGAAAGGGATTCTGCTCTATTGGTAATAAAGCTCCAGGCTCATCCCATCATGGATTTCATAGTCCCCCAGGGACACATGGTCCTTATGTGGTGCTAAATAAAATCTTTCCAACAAATGTGTACTAATTTAGAGTCTACTATCTTGGAATTTGTGGCAGTTTAGACAGAGCTGGCTGGAATGCATTCTTACTTTGTCAAATCCTTGTGTGAATATAATGCAAATTTTGTAGGGTAAATGGGGTTGTAGCCAAGTGAAAGTACCCACTACATTAGAAGAACTCATCTGTGGGGCGCCTGGGGGCTATCGGTTGAGCATCTGCCTTTGGCTGGGGTCATGATCCCAGGGTCATGGGATCGAGTCCCGCATCGGGCGCTCTACTGGGCAGGGAGTCTGCTTCTCCTTCTGCCTTCTCCCTTGGCTTGTGCACTCTCTCTCTCTCTCTCTCAAATAAATAAATAAAAATCTTTTTAAAAAAAAGAACTGATAATTTTACCACACCTCATTTTAATCTACTGGGAAACGAAGAAGATCTCTTGGGTTTATCTAATGGACATTTGTTCAACCAATGTGTATGTATCCAACACACACTAACTGGGCACCGACTGGGCTGGGCGCTCCGTGCGCAGGGCTGAGGGAGACTAAGCGGGCCGGATACCTTTCCCTGGCAGGTCTGCACTATTCACTCATACGTTAACCATTTGTTATGCACCCATCAGGGGTGCACAGAGCTGGGGATACGGCATTGAACAAAGTAAGAGCTCACATGGTTTCGGCAGAGCGGGAGTCCCGTAGAGAAGACCTCCCGATTCTCAGGGTTCCCCACAGCTCTTCCTTTCTCTTGGCTCCTTCTGGGAACACAGTTAGTTAACCCATTCTCCCCCTCCATGTCTTTACAAACGAAAGCACCAAAGGCTACTTTAAAATTTCAGATTTCATAAGACAATCATTATAAAGTATCACACCCTGTTTGGTTACGTGAATTCAACAAGCCTACTTGTCGGGCCCCATTCTATCACTGGAGATTTACTCTTCACTGACCTTGAGGACATTTTGATTAATGGGGAGGTTCGCATTACATTTTTTTTTTTTAAGATTTTATTTGGCAGAGACACAGCGATAGAGAGAACACAACAGGGGGAGTGGGAGAGGGAGGACAGGCTTCCCCATGAGCAGGGAGCCCAATACAGGACGCCGGGCTCGATCCCAGGACCCTGGGATCATGACTGGAGCCAAAGGGAGACGCTTAACACCTGAGCCACCCAGGCGTCCCAAAGAGGCACTGTTC
Source organism: Mellivora capensis (assembly GCA_004024625.1). Taxonomy (NCBI): domain Eukaryota; kingdom Metazoa; phylum Chordata; class Mammalia; order Carnivora; family Mustelidae; genus Mellivora; species Mellivora capensis. Next base: position 34,139 of record PISX010017674.1, on the reverse strand, counting down.
TTTTTTTTTTTTTTTTTTTTAATTTATTTATTTGTCAGAGAGAGAGAGAGTGAGCGAGCACAGGCAGACGGAGTGGCAGGCAGAGGCAGAGGCAGAGGGAGAAGCAGGCTCCCTGCCGAGCAAGGAGCCTGATGTGGGACTCGATCCCAGGACGCTGGGATCATGACCTGAGCCAAAGGCAGCCGCTTAACCGACTGAGCCACCCAGGCGTCCCGAGGCACTGTTCTAAGTGTTTTACACAACGCTGTGAGCCAGGTACTACTATTTCCTCTTTCATGGATGACAGAAGCACAGACAAGTTAAGTCTTGCTCTAGGTTGCCCAGGCAGCAAGTGATAGGCCCAAGGGTTCAGATGTTGGTAGTCTGACGGCGCAGCCTCCCTACAAACCACGTGGATCTCCCCTGATCTCAAGCAGAGGGAGAAGGAAGGAGGACTGGTTTTAAGAAGAGGCTGACCCCTCAGGAGTAATGTTAAATGGACTCGTTCCAGCTTAGCTACATTCTGAACACGCTCTGGACCTGAGGTCTGGGAGGAGGAGGGGATGTGGGAGGTGTTAGGTTACAGCTTTCACACACTGAAGCTCTGAACCCCTTGGGCCACCTCCCGTTTTCCTGCCGCATCGCTGGCGACTGCTGCGCTCTTACTTGCTCCAAGATCTTCAGAAACAAGGCTTCCAACTGCTTTTGCTTTTTTAAGGTGGTCATCTTGGAAACCTCTCGTGAAATAGGGAACTGCATAAAGAATTATGAGAATATTGAGGCTGGGAAAAAGAAAAAGGAGTTACTAGCCGTGTGACTTGGGGCAGATCACTTTACCATTCTGGGCCTCAAAGCCTCATAAGCCTCATGTGTTAGATGGTTCATAACGTCCCTTCCAGCTGGCTCCCCTGTGTCCCTGACCCTGACAGATACAGCACGTGCCAGGACTTACTCTGCCTCTGCCCGGGCAGTCCCCTGCGGGAGCGCGGGGCCTCTGGGCCTGGCCTCAGCTAGGACAGGAGAGCTCCGACGGAAAGGTGAGGAAAGACGGACCAGCAGGGGCCACGCGGATTTTCTCGGCGTGCGGTCTTTCTAGGGGCCTGCCGTGTCTCGGGAAGGTGGGAGCTCACTCAGGGAGGGTTGCGAGCCACTTCCTCGTCACCCAGACTCTCCACGTGAGAGAAGGAAAGATGACCGGCGGCCAGGAGCCGCTACGTCGCCCGGCCTCAGGCAGCAGCCGCTGCCCGGACCCGCCCCGCCACTCGCCTGCACGTGGAAGATGTCGTTCAGGAGGCAGTACAACTTCTCGCTCAGCAGAGTCTTCACTTTAGTTTGAAGGTTGGTCTGTCGTTCTTTGTAATGTTTACAGGTATCCAGACCTAGAACGTTGGCCATGAGTATCTGGATGGTGTAGAAACTCTGATGGAAGCCGATCTTAGTCAACGCGATAGCAATGGTCCTGTTTGTGGGAAAACCAAGAAGCCCGAGAGAGCGCTAAAATACGTTTTGTGAGAATAATCAAGGCTGAAGGAAAGCTCTGGCTCTTCCTGTTCAGTTGCTACAACAGCAATTTCCCAAACTGTCTGGAAGCTGTCGTTTTCTCCTGCGTCTGACGCGGTCCCTTATCCCTCTGTGTCCCGGAGCCCTCCTACTTGGGCCCAGCTATGCACGCCCACCACTTTGCCCCAAACCCCCAGACTCCCACCCACACTGCTGAGAAACCTGCCTAGCGCCATGACTCAGTGGGTCCCCTTCCAGAGCCGGTGCTGTCTGGATAGATGCAAATCCTCTCCCCATTGACAAGTTTTAGTGGCTCCCGCTGCCGCCTGCCGCTCCCCACAGCCCTGGCTGATCCCTCGTCTCCTGCCTACCTGCAAATCTCAGCCCACGTGCAGCCTCCTGGAAACCTTCCCCGGTGCCCTGACATTGGGTCCCAGACCCCTCTCTGTCCTAGGTTCCCAGTCCTCGCTAGCCGCGACCTATTTTCGTTCTCGCTCTCGCCTTCTCTTCCGTGAGAGCTCTTTGAGGCGGGGATCGGATATGACTCATCTTTGGGGCATGGACGCTTGTCGTGGGGTGGCTCAGGTCCCCCCAATTTCATGTGTTGGAGTCTTAGCTCCCGGTACCTCGGAAGGTGATCCTCCGAGCGATCTTGGAGTAGGGTCGCTATGGATGGAATTATGTAAGTTAAGCTGAGGTCATGCTGGTGTAGAGGGGCCCCTAGTCCAAAATCACTAAGGTTTTTATGAGAACTCAGACAAGGCACAGGGAGAACACTATGTAAGGATAAAGGCAGAGACTGGGTGATGCTACTTCAGCTCGAGGAGCCCCAACATTTGCCAGCCAATCCCTGGAAGCTGGGAAAACCCATGGGACAGACCGTCCCTCACGGCCGTCAGGAGGAGCCAACCCAGCCTGCACCTTGATCTCAGACTCGGAGCCTCCAGAGCTCAGAGACGGTACATTTCTGTTCATCGAGCCGCCCAGGTCGTGGTGCTGTGTACGCAGCCCCAGCAGAGCAATTTAGCTCTCGGCTGTTCCTGGAACGCGGTAGGTCCTCGGTAAGGCACGGGATCAACGAATGAGTGAGTGTCTCCTCGTTATGAATTCTCTCCTTAGCAATGTCAAAGATACTTACACACCAGCCCTTCGTAGGCGTGACGTGACAGAGGGAGAGGAAACAGCTTACAGTGATGTGCGACTTACAAGCCGACCCCATCGTCTTCGTCTCAGTCACCGTCGAACACCACACGGCCCCTGGCCGCGAAGTGCCACGTGGGCTGTCCCCGAGTGCCCTCGTGACATTTCTCCTACGGAAACAGCTCAACGGTGTGAGAGGAGTACCTTAGCTCTGCCTCCCAAAGGAAAATCCAGAGGCCTGTCGTTCTCCATCCCCACTCACAGGGCTAAGCCGTTTGAACCAGCGGTTCTCTGGCCGCTGGCTGGACGCCTTTCTGGGCTTGTTCTGCGATCCCGCCCAGCCTTGCTCTCAAGGTCCGTGCCAGCCGCTCTCCAGCTGCACACCCGGCGACAGAGAGGGGCATCCAAGCCCCCGGGGCATCACAGCAGCGTCTCAGGGGGTCAGCCCAGCTTCTCATGTCTTAGTTCGGCACGTCTGTCACCGATTATCTACTTGGCACAGAGGACAGGACGCCCGGGAGCCGACAGGTGGTGGGAGAGTTACATAGGACAAGTGACAGAAAGGAGAGGAGCACTAGGATAAACGAATCCTTTAAGGACATTTCTCTGGGTTCCCAAGAAGTGGTCATTGCAAGACACTCACCTGTGGTTCTCTCCTTGGGCCAGATACTCAATTTCCATAAGTATCTGGCTTTTTCCGTATCCTGATAACCCTTCGTACATTAGGACGCGGCTGCAGTTGGACACCAAAAATTCCTTCATGGTACACATGAAGTACTTGATCTCCTTATCACGCCCTGTTGTTTTATTTTTTAAAAAGGGAGCAAACCTAATCAATATAAAATAACCTAGAAACACAAAAAAAGCACATAGTGATACCACTTCTAAAAATACCTTTGGGGGGCGCCTGGGGGGCTCAGTGGGTTAAGCCTCTGCCTTCAGCTCAGTTCATGGTCTCAGGGTCCTGGGATCGAGCCCCACATCGGGCTCTCTGCTTGGCAGGGAGCCTGCTTCCCTTCCTCTCTCTGCCTGCCTCTCTGCCTACTTGTGATCTCTCTCTGTCTGTCAAATAAATAAATAAAATCTTAAAAAAAAAAACACCTTTGGAATTTCCATGCAATTGTTCATGAACTTTCTTGAGATCCTGTGCACTTTAAAAATTTTTAAATCTTTCTCTGGAGCTTTCCAGTTAACCCTATAGTTTTACAGTCTTGTTTAATCCCCACAAGCTATGAGGGCAAGTACTTTTATAATGTTCATTATAATATCCATCTAGCTTTAGCACAGAAAACCAAGATTCAGTGTGACCAACTGCTTAGATTACACAACCAGAACTCAGCCAACATTATCTGGCCCTGGAGCTTGTGTTCCTTTCCTTTTTCTTGTTTTCCGTAACACACTAGAAGTAATCTGCAGGTTTTTTACATTGGAAAATAAATGTATTAAAGTTAGGGTTCCTATATTGAATAATTACAGATACAGTATTTTTTAATTTCTAATTCTGTGAGAGAAACTTGCTCTTTATCAATGAGAAATTATCCTTATCCCAGGGCCACTAAAAACATGACTAGTGTTAAGAAAATTCAATTTGCTCTCAGAAATCATGTATAGATTAGCTCTTTCCTAGGAACAATCTACATTCTTAGTAAAAATAAATTATAGTCTTTTTCTGATTATAAAGCTAACACATGCTCAGTGTGGAAAATATGGAAAACTTAGGGGAAAATAAATGTCACCGTGGTTACAACCTGATGCGGTTGTTTTTTTTATGTGTATTTAAATATATGTAACAGGACGCCCTGGCTGAAATCTTAAAGTCAGCCCGCGGTCTTTGAAACCTGGGCGGTCAACAAGGAAGGGTAGAGCTGTCGTTTCAAAGAAGTGCGCAATTTCCGCAGAAAGTGCCGGAGACCCTTTCAGGGCTGGATCTTCCTCCTTTGCTGGATTGGTCACTGGAGTAAACACATCCCCAGGTGTGAGCTAATGTCTATTGCAAAGCAGGACCATTCCTCTAAGTTTGGATGCTTTAGACCAAGAAGCTAAGTGTTTACTTGGTGGTATAAATTTCTGGGCACGATTTAGTGGGAACCAGCCTGCAGACTGTGGCTTCTTTTGGGTGAAAGATCCCCTTTCTGAAAACGCATCTGCACTCCGGTATTGTGAGATGTGGCCCGAGGCTCAGAAGACGGAGCCCAGACGGCCACCGAGCAGCATCTTGCAGCTCTCTGTGTCCTGTTCGCATGGAACCCGTACAGGTGAGACCTTAGAGACTGTCTTTCAGCTGGATTCTAAACTAAAGTCCAGCCATCTTGATGTGAAGCACATGCACCTCGCTTCTGGCTAAACCAGCCCTAAGATCTGGGGCTGTTTCAAGTATTTTTGATCTTAAAAAAACACTTTTTTGATTATAGTTTTGTTGACATCTATGCTGTTGGTGAGCGCACAATTTCATTTACAGGAGCGCTTGTAAAAGAAGGGCACTTCCTATAGTCCCAACTTCTGACAGTCTCTTTCTCAGCTGGAGGTTTAAGGAAAAGATATGTGGGCTTGATGTTTGCCTCACCGATGGAATCAGGGAGAAATTGTATATTGTGCTACCGTGTTCTGATATGACTGCCACATTGGGTCCTTGGTCTTGCAGAGGGGGCCTAGGACTTCCTTTTGCTGTCACTCACTATCACAGTAAGCATATCCTAGGCTGGACGGTAAAGCTCCAGAGGAGGGAGAGTGAGCATTCTTTCTCCTTTCCGGCCTTCGGGAGTCTGGGGTCTGGAGTTACAAGAAGTGATCAGACTCTGAAAAACACCTGCTGCCGACCCTCTCCCATTCTTTTAGGCTCTGCTGAAATCAGGATTCTGTCCCAACATTCCCCCCCAGTGTGGGACAGATCCTCCTCCTAATTGTCCTAAAGCAGTTGGGCCCGGGATTTAATCTATGATGATGCTTTTAGGGATATTCAAATCTAATGGAAGGAAATTGCAAGTGTTCTTAGGAATGGCTGCCTTCAGAATCCAGGTCTTTAGGAGGGTCTCTCCCCAGAGGGTATACCCCTCCCTCGTTTTATGTCCACTTCCCTGTGCAGTCTGGTCTCAAGTCAGCTTTCTTATGATAGGGTCCCTGTCACAACGAGTCACAAAAAGATCACTGCCACTGCCAGATTTAGACCCCAGATCTAAATGTAAAAGGTAAAACAAAATTTCCGGAAGAGAATCTTAAAAAATTTTTTCCATGACTATCAGATGAAGAAAAATTTCTAAATAGTATACAAAAGTACTAGTTATAAAAGACTGATAAGCTGGATTACATTAGAATAAAATATCCTGGGGGTGCCCGGGGGGCTCGGTTGTTAAGCCTCTGCCTTCGGCTCAGGTCATGATCCCAGGGTCCTAGGATAGAGCCCCAAATCGGGCTCCCTGCTCGGCGGGAAGCCTGCTTCTCCCCCTCCCTATCTCTGTGGCTCCCCCTGCTTATGCTCTCTCTCTGACAGACAAATAAATAAAATCTTAAAACACACACACACAGAATTGAAAGGTAAGTGCAGAATGGGAAAAGTTACGTACAGTAAAAACAAGAGACTGTAGCCATTTTTAGGATATACGAAAAATTCAAACAGATCTATAATAAACATAGAACCTAATTGAAAAAATAAATAACAAAAGATCTGTATAGACACTTTATAAAAGATGATGTCCAAAGGGCCAATAACATATGAAAAAGGAGCTCAACCGTATCAGGGACATACAAATGGAAATCACAAGGAGACGCCACTATATACCCAACCGAGTCACTAAAATTGGAGACTGTTAAAACTAAGTTGTTGGTAAGGACGAGAGCGACCGGAACTCTCACAATAACCCTGCTAGTCAGGGTATAAACACATACAGCCACTTGGGACAATTATTTGGCATCACCTACCAAAGCTGGGCCACTGTCCTGACAGCTTCACCCCGACATACACGCGCAACGGAAACACGCACGCGTGTTCACCAAGAGACAAGTACCGGCATCTTGATGGCAGCGTTTCCCATAGAACCGGAAGCCACTGCACTGTTGCACGAGGACAGCGTGCAAGATGGGCCGCGGCGGCGGCGCCGCGCAAAGGAGCGCTCGAGTCCCACACCGGCCGCCGCAGGCAGTCTCGCGGCGTAAAGCCGGCGAACAGGAGGCGCGTGGGGACACGCTTGCGGCTCCCCTTCAGGACGCCCCAAACAGGCCTGAGTCACCTCGGGGGTTAGACATCTTGGGGCGCTGTGAGGGCTCCCGGAGGAGCTACTTTCCTATTGCTTTGCCTGGATGGTGGTTGTAGGCTCATTCTGTGGTAGTTTAGTAAGACGCAGACGTAACGTTGCTGTATTTTCTGTGTGTTTTGTCATGGGTCGACAAAGGAGGTGAAAGACCAAGGCCCACTACCTACCCAGCAGAGGGCAGCTCTCGTTCCTGCTGCAGATGAGGTACGCCATGCCAAACATGCTGGACACAGGAGAAAAGAAGTTAGAGTCACAGCAGGGAAATACCGACAGCAAGAGTGTTTCGTTCTCAGCTCCCGGAAGGCCTCCTATCCCCCGACTCAAGGGTTGCAGATGCCTGGGGGAGGCGAAGAGAGAAATTCTTACCTGGGAAGAAGGAGCCCAAACAACTTTGGAGCCTGGGACAGTTTCAGTAAATGCCTGTTGAGTCTGCACTGGTGGAACCGAACCCCTTTCTGGGGAAACCAGACACCATGAGGGGACCCAAGGACACGCACGTGGCATACGGCATCACAGCCCAGAAAGCACCACCAGCTGCTCAAACAGCAGCGGCCCCCTCTCTGGTGAGCCCACGCTCTGTGCCTGGTGCAGTTCCACGTGCTCTGCATATACCATCCTTGACTCCTGACGAAGACCTCATCGAGACAGCACTAGTATGTCCATTTTACAGAGGAGAAAACCGAGGTGCAGAGAGTTTAGCTTGCCCAAGATCCCACGGGTAGTGGGGACAGCGCCAGAGAATACCGACAGAATCCGCATCAGCAAGCCGCCGCTGCGTGCGCTTACCCACTGCATATCACTTCCTGAAGGAGCCTTTTTAGGCAACTGGACCACTCCCTTGCCAGCACTACCGTACTGCTTTGTTACGTCTCTGTAGCAGCATATGCCGACTCTCCTCTGTGACATACAGCTACTTTTGTCTATTGCATATGCTGGCGCCTCCCTATGAAACTGTGAGTTTGGGGGCAGGCACCAGGCCCGGTTCATATTTGTACTTCTATACTCTCGTATTTGCAGAAATGGTACAGAAAAACTAGGAGGCGGCCAGCCTTTGGGATCGGGTAGTCCTGGGTTTCTGTGGTAGATGGACTGATGAACGGCCCCCCCTTTCACCCCCACCTCTATCTGTGCCCTGTGCTATTCACTCTGGGCGCGGCCTTGTGAATGCTTTGTCGGTGCGACACAGGGACTGGAGAGACGCTTGGGCGTTGGGCTCGCTCTCTCTCCCTCTTCTGATATTGCTGCGACTACAAGCCTGGGTCAGGGTGATGCAGGCTGAGACACACAGAGCCAAACTGTCCCCGTCGTGTCACCAGACTCCACAGTTATCCCCCCTGACATCGTCCTGGATCAGCCGACGGCCCGTTGAGCCCCAGGCATGGGAACAAGCCTAGTCAAGATCAGCCAAATCCAGCCACGATCAGTTGAACCCCACATATTTGTGGGACCAGCAAATGTTTATTGTGGTCTTTACTAAGCCACCAAGGTTTTGTGGCTGCCCAGAATGCAGCCTTATTGTGGCATTTCGAAACCCGGCTTTATTCATTCATTCATTCAAATAGCATTTTATTGATGGTCTGCTCATGCCACGTGCAGTGCTACCCCTGGGAATACAAAGGTCCATGAGAAAGACTCCTTGACCCAACTGTAGCCCTGACTCTTTTGTCTGACCGCTGAGACCTAGATTCTAGCTAACACGAAGAATCAATACCTTTCCACGTCCCATTTACTCACTCACGCATTCGTTACTATTGGTGCCAACTATGCGCCAAGCCTGGGAATATAAAAATGAACAAGAAATAGCCAGTCTCTGCAGAGAGCTCACAATGTTGGAAGCGAACAGCCTATCAGGTCAGTAATTGTGCTGGGTACGTGCCAGAGAGGTACACAGAGGAGGAAAAGCTGGGCTGCCTAAGCTGGCCTGGGCCCTTCCAGAGCCGGCCTCACGGAGGAAGAGATCCCTGAGCTAGATTTCAAAAGTTCACTGTAGTTTCCCCAGCAGACTAGGGATGGGGTCAGTAATGGAGAAGACAGTCTATTCAGACAGCCCAGAGAAGGGGGCACAGGAGGAGACAAAGTTGGAAAGGCAGGTGATTACCCTGTACGCCATTTCAAGGAATGTGAACGTTATCATGAAGATGCCTGGAAGCCACTGAGGGATTCTGAGTTCCAAGTGACACCCACACACCTAAGCCGGGCTCTGGAGGAATATGTCTCACTGCGGGCCTGCAGGAGCAGCGATCTCTTACTCGTTCTTAGCCCCATCGGGGCCTGGCACACGGTTGATATGATCAGTAAATACTTCATGGTTGGCCACCGTGTCCATCTGGGTCCAAAGAGATACTCAAATGAGGGACTCTGTTCTGTGTGCCCAACCTGTGGAGACTCACCCACAAACAATCAGTAATGAGGGTAGAATGGGATCCTGCACCATCTACAGTGTCAGTAGGATAGAGAAAGCTGAAGGATTTTGAAATCTGGGCCTTGGTCTGGGGAAGGCATAGATTTTAATTTCATAAGTTGGATTCAGATCTGACACGGGCAACCAATGGGTTTTGTTTTGGTTTGGTTTTTTGGCTATCTTAATTTCCCCAATTCTTTATCCAAAAGTACCACAAAATCCATGCCCCACACTCACACTTTCTCATTAAGCCCCAGACACTGGTAGACTGGTCCAGAGTCTGCAACACCCTTCATGACCTTCTTTGGAAGCTCTTTGAAAAAGTAGGCTGGGAGGTTGCTGCCATTGTAGGTGACGGAGTCACACGTCACAATCCCTGGGTAGTACATCATCATTCTGGCGGCTATGTTGACTTTCTGACCGATAACTGAAACAGAAAGGAGGAAGGCAAAGACCAGGGCGAAAACAGCCATTAAACGATTAGAATGTAATCTGAAACATACTGTCCCCAAGGGGCATTTTCAATCCTTACTCCTTTGGCCTCTCATGAAGGACACGGAAGTCCTGCCTTCGACCACCCTCATTCTGCCCATGGTTTTAAAACACTATACAGGCAGTTAACCTGATTAGCTATCCACACAGTTTCTACCTCTCCTGGGAGGCCACGGGGACAATGTGGTCGGAGATTAAATGGTCTTGAATGTGGAGAAGGTTCTGTATGAGCAGTGACCATAGGCCTGAGGGCTCCCAGGTGAGCTCTATCTGGTCTTCTGCTACAAGACAGACAAGCACAAGCTTGGGTGGGGGACACTGACCTCCCAGAGAGGCACAAAATTGCAACTTTTCATTTCATTTTCAAAATGAATCACCTTCATCTGGGAATGCCATTTTTTTTTTAAGATTTTATTTATTCATTTGAGAGTGAGAAAGAGAGCATGAGTTGTAGGAGGAGCAGAGGAAGAGGGAAGCCTGATGCAGGACCCTGGGATCATGGTCTGAGCCGAAGGCAGACCTTTGACTGACTGAGCCATGCAGGCTCCCCACTGGCAGTTTCTCAAGATTGAGTAATTAGGGCTAGAAGGGGTGAGTGTGTAAGACAGACTCAGGGGATATTTTAAGGGGTAATACACTAGTGTACAGGCTGAAGGAAGCCATGCAGCTTCCATCCCCATCTCTACCTGTATGTTAGCAAATTCCTTGGGCAACTTAGTAGTTTCAGACTCTCCCATGCTTCCATTTCCTCATCTGTAAATGGGGATGATAACAGTATCCCTCTCAGGGGACAGTTTATAAAGATTAGTGAGTGAGGGCACCCCAATGGTTCAGTTGTTAAGTGTCTGCCTTTGGGTTAGGTCATGATCTCAGGGTCCTGGGATCCAGCCCCGCATCGGGCTCTCTGCTCCATGGGGAGCCTGCTTCCCCCTCCCTCTGCCTGCCTCTCTGCCTGCTTGTGATCTCTGTCAAATAAATAAATAAAATCTTTAAAAAATTGATTATTAAAATTTACCATGCAATAAAGCACAGTATCATGCATCTCCATATACCTGTCACCCAGCCCCAAAAGCCCCAAACTTGTGGCCAGTCCTGCCCCATTCCGACTCTGATCTACTCTGCACCCTGCATTATTTAAGAAATCCTATCAGACATCCGATTGTTTCAGACATAACTCTTCCAGTATTCTAGATGCTTTGTTTCTGAATATCTTAAACGGTAATAGGGTTGAGGAGGGAAGTCAAAGCAGCGAAACCATGAGATAACATTTACTTTCTATTTCCTTTTGAGATTAGTGCTATTTATCAGGAATACCAATATCCTTAAATTTCCTTAGGATTTTTTAATGGGCATTAAGAGGCGTAACTGTCTCATGTTAACGGGCAGTGACTAGAAAGGCCCCTCATTCCAGGAGCCGAGAGCCCCCACTGCTCCCTCGAGGGCTACACATCAAGAGTCATGCAGAGCCCCAGAAACGTGTGCTTTGTGAGTGTCGAGCTGCCAGTGGGCGAAGCTTCAGGGCTCGGCTCCTCCTGGAAGACGATATGCTCTACAGGGCAGGGCCCACGTGTCACTCAGCTCCGTCCTTCCTCCCACAGAGCTGGGGGGCAAGGCGCGGGGAGGTGAGCTGGCCCAGCACACCTGTGTACTCGTGTCTCACAGAGTGTCCAACGATCCCACAGAAGACAGTCCCGCTGGCCACGCCGATGGAGACGGTACTGGGCCCGGAAGAAAGCAAGAGAGTTGTAAGGCAAAAGGGAAAGAAAATAGGCAGAGAGAACGTGGGGTTGTGGGAACGTGACGATGAAGGGGGCAGGCAGGGAGGGAAAGGATTTTCAACAAGTAGCTCTTCCATGGTGGGGAGTCTAGGGCCACTGGACAGGGCCTAGAGCTGCGAAGGGGGGATGGTTTGAGACACAGAACTGAGTCCTTAGAAGTGATAAATCAGTTCACTTTTCTGCTATTTTTAAGTATTCATCTGAGCCACTTTTCTAGAAAAGAACCTCTCATTGCCCCAAGTGGACTTTCAATGGAGAGTGGCTGTGGCTGGAAGTAATTTAACTATCTTTGCTGTTGCTAGAAAGAACAAAGTCATTATTTTGAAAGGAAGTAACTCAGATGTAGTATGTGGCATCAAAAGCTAACTTCGTTGGTCCCCCAGGATGGCTGCAAATACAGATGACCGAGGGCTGACACCGCAGGGATATTTAGAGCAGGGGGTGATACACGTTAAAGTTGAGCTACCAGTTGGGTCTTTGGGGTGCTCAGGTTAGATGAACCCAAGGGCCTGGGTTCTCAGGCAGCCAGGGCTGGGGACAGTAACCCTTACTCATCTTAACCATTTTACTGTGAGTAGGTTATCTGGAGGCCAGATCAATATGTAAACTTCCAGCCCAAGGACTCATTGTATCTCCTAATTATTAAAAATCAGTGCCGGTCTCCAGCTTGGTGCTGGTGGTTCAGCCTCTACCAAGAAGTAAGTCAGAGCATCGAGACACAACCCCATTCTGTTGTCTTGCAAACCTACTGTGTTTTGACTTTGTAAGTGTCCTTTCTGCACTTGGCCTCTCCTGTCTGTTTATCACTGCACTGGGGCTGGGTCAGCCCTCAGTAGTGAACGCACACAGCCCTCTCCTCACTGCCTGTTCTCTGCCCCTTGTCTTCTCCCCTCAGATACTACGAAAGGCTCAGGGACCACCGGATGGGATCAGGATCAACACTCACTGGATTTTGTGAACCTGAGAGCAGAAGTCAAATATATCCACAGCACTCTCCAAGGCATGAGTGACCTCATCAGGAGCCTTTTCCCCAGGGAAACCAAAGACACAGAGGAAGGAGCAGCCCTGTGAGGGAAAGAGTCAGCAAACACAGCATGGTGACCTTTAAAGGGGACCAGCCAGAAGGCCCAGGGGAAGGTGGGCAGCAACTTTCCCTGCTGGGTCCCATTTCATCATGCTTTCTCTCCTGCCTATTTTCTGTTTAGTAAATGTCATCTGACTTCCATTGCATCGCCAGCAGCAAGGGTTCCAGCCCGAGGAGAGCTTGCTTTTCTCCAGAGAGAATGGGTTGTCCTGGGCTGCCCCCACCTGCCTCTTCCCTTGCCTCCAAGATCTTCTGCTACAGGGTGTTAAGCGTCCATGTGAGAAGCAGCACAGAGCAGGGGAAGAGGAACCAGAAAGTCTGTGTTCTCAGGCCCCTTCATGAGTGTGGAAACGTGAGCAACTACACTCTGTGAACTTCAGTTTCCCAGTCTGCAAAGGGACATAACACAGAGCTGCCGAGGTTCCTTCGGCTACTAGGAGGGGCGTGTGTGTGTGTGTGTGTGTGTGTGCGCATATATATAACTTTGCAAACTCCTTTATAGTATATGTGGACTTTTGTAACCTTGATGTTATATTTGTAAACTTATGTATCACATTATATACACATACAATATAAACTTGATACACAGTTACACTTGGTGAGCTATAATGTTCTTTTCAGATATTGCCATTATTCTGAGGGAGAAAGGCTTAAACCCAGAGTCTTTTCCTTGGCATGACCTTAGCTGTTCCAAGCAGAGATTAAGCTCGGAAGTTTGGTGTTCTTGGTATCAATCCCTTAAAAATTACCTCAATCAGGTGCTGTTGTCTATAAGGAAAGAGGATAACAGTTGAAGGACAATGGGCTACAAATTTCAATCTATGTTCTAGCCTCATGAAATGCAAAAGAGAACGCCTTGATTTCTTCAGCCCTCTTCGCAGGGAGTCAGACCCTGGTTGGTGCCGGGCTCTATTTTTTTTTTTTTTTAATTTATTTATTTGTCAGAGGAAGAGAGAGCGAGCGAGCACAGGCAGGCAGAGGCAGAGGGAGAAGCAGGCTCCCTGCGGAGCGAGGAGCCCGATGTGGGACTCGATCCCAGGACGCTGGGATCGTGACCTGAGCGGAAGGAGCCGCTGAACCGACTGAGCCACCCAGGCGTCCCCGGGCTCTGTCTTGACGGGAGAAAGGACGCCCTGCGTCATGTCTGTGTGAGGGCTAAAGGGTAACCCTTTCTCCAGAAAGCCCCGTAACTGAAGGAGGGAGTGTGGGGTTGTCATCGGGTGCTCTGCTCTGCTCACGAGCTGCAGACGCGCGCGCGCACTCACATGCAGACGCGCACACCCTCACACTCACACGCACACTCGCACACACTTGCACATACACCCACACGCATGCACGCACACCCTCACGCGCACACACTCGCACACTCACACGCATGCACGCACACCCTCACGCGCACACACTCGCACGCACACCCACACGCGCGCGCACTTGCACACTCAGGCGCGCGCACACTCCTGCGGAAACCCCGGGGATGGGGCCTCGGTGCTCACTAGCGCTTCTGCGGCCATTTGTCGATCACCTTCTTCTCAGGCCCCACTAGCGGCGGATGAAAACACCCAGAAGCAAACCGCCCAACCACACAGCCGGAACCCGAGGTGCCACGGCCACCCCCGCCCCCTGGAGCTGGAAGGCGAACCTGAGGCGCGGCCTCGGCGGGTGCGGATCGTGAGAAACGGGCTTCGGGGTGCGAAGGCTCCGGGCGCCGGCCCCGACCTCCCCGCGGGTCGGAGCCCGCCCGTGCGCGCCCGCCGACCTCGTCCCGCCCGGCCCCCCGCTCACCGCACCTTGTCGAACATGAACACCTTGTTGATTTGGCCCCGGAAGGCCCTCAGGACGGCGCTGATGTGCACGCAGGCGTCCTGGATGGCCGAGCCGATGACCTCGGCCTTGTCCTGGTCCTTAAACACCAGGTTCACAAACACGATGGTCACCGGGCGCAGCTCGGACAAGTAGCCCCGGAGCTGCTTGTCGTCGATCTGGGGAGCAGAGAGCAGCGGGCCTCAGCGGGGTCCCCGCCCGGGTTCTGCGTCCCAAGCCCGCCTCCCGACGTCGTCACCGGGGAACCGGGCTTCCGAGGTGCCCGCGGAGCCACGGGGCGCCCCAGGCCGAGCCGCCCGCCGCGGAGCCGCGGGACACGGCGCGCCCCGTCCCGGCTCTCCAGGGTCGCCACGCTGGTCCCTGCGGCCCCCCCGGCGCCAGGAGGAGCGTCCCGGTCCCGGTCCCGGAAGGCGGTGCTGCTCCCGCTGGCGCCCGCTCCGTTACGGGTAAGAACAGCGTGTTGTGAAATCCAGCCTTAAACCTTCACAGCCTGGGACTGTCCGGGACGCTCTCCCATTCTATCCCACTTTATCTTCCAGTGAAATAAAATCAGGTTTCCCCACTTCACTGGTTAGATAACCGAGACACGAAGCAACACTACAAGCTTCCCAGGGTCACAGGGAACCCCATCTCCAGGTTCCTAGTCCAATGCTCCACTCACAACTGGCACCTGCGCCCCTGGCCGTCTATTTCATTCCACTCCCCTCTGCTCTCCGCGCTCATCCACCACAGGCCCGAGGAAGGAAAGAAGCACATTCCCAAATCGTGCCTGCTTATCATCATTCTTGGATTTTGTTAAATTAAGCGCATAGCAAACCAGTGGGGGAAAATCATTGCATTTTCTCTCCAAATAGCACAAAACTGTCAGAGTCCCCATTGACAAAAGAGGGAATTGTGCGTAGGGAACCCTGTAGTCATGCTTCCTAACTGGCTGGGACAGTCCTGGTTTTAGGTAATTTTATACTTTCCATAAAAGATGATTTAATGGGGCGCCTGGGTGGCTCAGTGGGTTAGAGCCTCTGCCTTCGGCTCAGGTCATGATCCCAGGGTCCTGGGATCCAGCCCCGCATCCGGCTCCCTGCTCAGTGGGGAGCCTCCTTCTCCCTCTCCCTACCCACCACTCATGCCCTCTCTCTCTCAAATAAATGAATAAAATATTTTTTAAAAAAAGATGATTTCATAATGTCTAATGAATCAATGTGATAACTTTTCTTCAATAAATCACTAAATAATTAATATTAAATAAAGATTAAAGATGAAATCTAGCAAAGAAATGAGTTCAAATGCTTCCATTGGACTGTGTGCACCTCTGAGGATCTCTGTGCTCTAGGTGCAGTCTTGGTACTGTGGGGAAAGGTTGTCTTTGCCTGCTTTCAGCCCCCTGAGCCGTATCAGCCGGAGTTTGTCTTCCCTCCCCACAGCCTTCCTGCTGACTCATGGAGTCTGTCTTTTACCCTGTTCCTGGAAGCCTTGCTCTCTGCTGGTTGCAGCTAACAAAGCATAGTGTGTCCTCTCTCCTGGAGGCAGGGAGGGCAGGTTTTCTGGAGCTTCAGAAATCTCAGGGGCCCCACAGTGGCAGGTACGGGAGGCAGGGCTTTTAAATTGGGCTGAAGGCGGAGGGTGAGTTTGGCTACCACTTCCCACTGGGAAGGCAGCCGTCCACTGTGCAGGCTTGCCGAAGAGTTCCTCCACGACACAACTGCATTTTGATGGAATTAAGGGTTAAAACATGCATGTATCAGGTGTACAGCCTGTGCAAAAAAACCCATAGGATTCGGACAGAACAAGGTTCAAATCCTAGCTATGTCTCTTACTTTAATAAACTCGGATAAGTTCCTGGTATCCTTCTGGGTCTTAGTTCTTTCTCACATATAAAATGGGGATAAAGCTCTCCAGCAAGGACTGTGAAGGATCAATATGTGAGAGCAGAAGGCCCGGCCTATGGTGAGTGCTGAGGGTCACATGAATCAATACGTTTAAGGAACCCTAGATCTAAGCGAATAAAAAGGGAAAATTTTAGGGGGTGGAGGTAGTTCTGGGCATTGTAATTATCTGTATTGTTAACTCCCAAAGCCAAGATAAGGGGAGCCAGTGACTTAGAGAAACAGTGTAGCAATGCTAATTCATTTGAGTTCTTTCCACTAAATGCTTAGACAAAGGGGGACCGCATGTTCTTGTTTGCTTGGGAAAAAAAGTTCCCATTTTCCCAGTTGTATAAAATGCACAGTCCTGGTTTATGCCTGTAGTCAGAGTGTAATTATGAATAATGCCTCCTTTAACTCTTAAAAATATCCTGATTTGAAAAACAAATTTTATAATCTCCTACACATGGAGAATGTCAGCCCCGTCTTCTTTTAGTTCAATGAAACATTTTACGGGCTACTGGTTTTCTTGATCTTTCCTGATGTCCAAGATCCCTGATAATAAAAGCCAATGAATCAAATGCGCAGATACCTGCTTCAATATGCTTTCCATCACATACTTTTGTAGGGATAACTCCAGCTCAGGGTCGGACTCCAGCATGCACGCAAGCCTCAGGAGGTCTAAGAGAGCAGGAGGAGGGGCAGGATCAGAAAAGCAAGCGTGGTTCTGCAGAGCTAGAGACAGGAGTCTCCCTGTCCCCGCTCCCTCGGGTGGTGGTCTTCACAGTCCAGTCAGGGAGTCTGGGATACCTTGTGGCCAAAGAGAACCAAAGGAAGGCCAATGAGAGATTCTTTGAAGTTGCAGCTGTCCCAGAGTTCTCTCACGTGGAGCTCCAAACCCTGTTAGACTAGGCACCATGCTTTGGAATGTGGGGAGACTTCTACTTCCAGACTGGAGCTAAAGCAATGGCCACAGGGGATGCGTATGGACAGATGAGGGGAGGACAATGAGAAGGAAGACAGATGGAAGGGGCTGACAGAGGAGAAAGAGAAAGATTCAGGAGACTTCTGATCTCTGGGCTTCTCACTCCCGGTTTGACAGCAACTCGTTGTGTGAATCTGGACAAGTCACCTCACTGCCCTGGTGGCCCCCCATTTCCTCATCTGGTAAAATGGAGGTTGACAGTTTCATACTCAAGAATAGACTAATAGGCGGTGGTAGGAATGAGGAGAAGAAATTAAAAAATAAGGGAGAAAAAGTGGCGAAAAGTTTTCAGCACGTAATCGAATAACAATGGTGCAAAAAAATGAGATGAAAAATAAGAATGAAGTCAGAAAAGGATATAAATTTAGAAGCAAATTCCATTTAACCCATTTATTGAATATATCCCAAGCCTACTATATTCAAAATACCATGCTAGGCACTACGTGGGAATAAAAAAGTAATTAGGAAGCTTGGGCGTTTTCCTGGAGGCACTTAGTCACTGGGCTTCCAAACATAATATGCATGGAAAAGCCATACAGAGAAAGCTAAGCTCAAATGGGCAAATAGATTGTAAAGAGGAAGAAGTGGTCAGTATGAGGTGCCTCAATCAGGGACGGGTTCACAGGAGAACTAGAGAATTTTACTGCGTCTTGAATGACTTCTGGCACCCAGGCCAGAAGCCATCCAGGCGCCCCTAAATAAATCTTTAAAAAACAGGAAGAAGAAATGATATGGAACAGACTATGGAGAGAGGCAAGGGAGCAGGAGTTGTTATAAAGGTCTAGGTTAGGGGCACCTGGGTGGCTCAGTGGGTTAAGCCTCTGTCTTCAGCTCAGGTCATGATCCCAGGGTCCTGGGATCGAGCCCCGCATCGGGCTCTCTGCTCAGCGGGGAGCCTGTTTCCCACCCCCCACCCCCGTCTCTCCACCTGCTTCTCTGCCTACTTGTGATCTCTGTCTGTCAAATAAAAAAATAAAATCTTTAAATAAAATAAAATAAAGGTCTAGGTTATCATAGTGGCAATGTGACAGAGTTGTATGTGTGCCTATAGGAAAATAAAGAATCTGGCTGGTCCTTGTTCTTGGTACCTGGGGAGTAACTCCTAAATCTTTGGAATTTCTCAAATAATGGGATTGTCTTTGTTCTCCTTGGGCCCTTTGGACCACAGCTGAATTTAGGCTAATGAGGTCTCAGGATGGGGCCGGTTGTGCTAAAAAATGCCAAGTGGGTGAGGAGAGGGTTGGGGCTTCGAGCCATGTGGTATGAGCCTGACCTCCGACCTCTGAGGAGGGCCAGGAGGCTGAAGAATGAGTCCAATCACATGGCCAATGATTCAGTTACGTCTACTTAGCAAAACCCCAATAAAAACTGAACCCCCCAAAGCCAGGGTGGACTGTTTGTGGTTGGCGATCACACAGTGATGTGCAGGAAGGGTGATGTGCCCTGAGGACACAGAAGTGCATGTCTGGGACTCTCCAGATTTTACCTTAAGTGTCTCTTGATTTGGCTGGTCCTGATTTGGATCCTTTACAATAAACCTAAAATCATGAACTTAGCCGTTCCCTAAGATCGATGAGTCATTCTAGTGAATTATTGGGAGCACTGGGGAACCCCTACATTTATAGATAGTTGGTCAGAAGTACAAGTGGCCTGGTGGTCCCAGAGCTTGCGGCTGGGGTTCAAAGTTGTGGGGTGGGGGTGGAGGGGGCTTGGAGAGAGCTTAACCCGTGAAGTCTGTGCTAACCCAGGTGCTTCACATCAGAATTGCATTGTGATACTGTACTGCCCGAAATGCAGCCTGAAGAGGCCCTGTACTGAAGGCACCAGTAAGACCTAGGAGACGGGATCAGGTAGAGCTAGCTCAAGGGGTGTCCCCTGGACCTTCTCCATCTCTAGAGCTTTTGGGTTCTTGGCCTTTCTTGGTCAGTTCTGCAACAGTGTCCATCCTGCCCAACCTCCTGCCCCATTACATACTACAGCTTAGTAAAAGTATTATCTACTCTTTGTAATGTTCAAAATATCTAAGAGCCGTACATAGATGGCACGGAAGGATGATTCAGAGATGCTCCTGAAGTTCCAGTGTGGAAGAAGAAGCAACTATGGGAGAAAGACAAGTAGCTCAGAGCTTAGACAGGGTCGAAATCAATTCTTAGGCCCAAGCCTGTGGTGCTATGTCAGCAAACCAAAACTTTGGGAACTGTCACATCCCTGGAAATGCCCCACTTGACCGGAAATGCAGTATATCTAGCCAGCCTATCCCCAAATGCCAAGCCAGCCTCTGGCTTCTCAGCCCAAACAAGGTTGACCGTGTGGCCCTAAGCAGCTGGATATTTTCTATTTGTTGCTGCCTTGTTCTTTATTGCCCGTCTTATAAAAGCTGCCTTCTGCCCCATTTTGCAGGTCTCCTAAAGAAGGGTTTGAGTTTGTTTTGCGTCACCTAGATTGTCTTTAACCATTTTTAACAACATGTAAATGCTGGAGATTCAGTAGAGATGACCCATGGGCAGTTTTTTTGAGTCCAGAAATCAGATAAAAGCCTGGGCTGGATTCTGGCAGTTAGGACTGGATCTTATGTGAGGCAAGCAAGACCACGAGTAGTGCCTCCTCAAATTTCGCGCCCGAGGCTTCTCCTTTCCTCACCCTAGGCCCAGTCTGCTGGGAGTCCCAGGAAAGAGGGGCATGGATGAATAGAATGGATCTCTAAGAGGTCAGTAGGAGAGACTAGAGGGTCAAGGACAAAGCCCTAGAATAACCAACATTTAAGGAATGGGAAGGAGACGAAGCAAGGGCAGTGGAAACAGGTGGCTTAAGGTGCAAAAGCAAAACTAAGAAAGAATATTCATGAACCCAAGGAAAGGGGAGAAGCTCGTGTCCATAAGAAGAGAGTAGTCTAAGGCCAACCAGCTAGGATGAGGCCTGAAGAGAGGTTACCTGCTCTGGAAAGTTGACGGTCATTGGTGGCCTTGACCTCAACAGCATCAGTAGACGGGAGAAGTGGCTAGAAGCTAGATGTCAGGGGCTGGAGACGCTAGAGTAGGTGAACACATGCCGCTGAGACACATGCAATTTTCTTGCAAGTTTCCCGGGTGAATAAATAAACGAGGAGAGAGCAGGAGGCACAGACATACAGATTACTCTTCTGAGAACTTTGGTGGTGAAAATTAGGAAGGGAAAGTAGGGTTCACAGAGGTTTTATTTTTCCTTTCATCATGGGGCAGACCTGCACATGTTTAGAAGATGAGGCGGAAGAGTCATTGCCAGAGCAGAGGAGGAGGGCCTGAGGAGGGTACTTGGAGGCAGTGTCCTGAGGAACGGAAGGAGGTGCCTCTTGGGTGCTGCCTAGGACCAGGAGCCGCGCTGAGAGCCCTGGGTGTTGGGAAGACCAGTTATAATGGAGCCCTGGGTGTTGGGAAGACCCTACTGACCACTGGTAAAGGCAAAGGCTCTTGTTCATGGAGTGTACTTACTTTTGTGGTCACCAGAAGGGTAATAATTCATGAAAGTCATACACTTTGTGAAAAATTCATCGAAATTAAAAGTAGAAGGCGGTTTTAAGAAATTAACCTAAATAAAGAAAAAAAAAAAGAGAAGATTTTGGTTATCCCGAGGGTTGTCTGGTCCTTTGAATAGGATTTCTTAGCAGAGAGGGGAGGGAGTATGCTTTTGAATGTCCAGGACAGGGTAAACAGAGACTGGCGTACTTAGACAACTACGATCTTTCATTTGGATGTGATTACATTAAAAATATTTCTGATTATCTCATAAGATCTCAAACTTCAGTGTGTACACACAAGGCCACACCAGGGGCTCGCCTGCATACTTTTCCACTGTTACAACTTTCTTCTTTCTTTCCTTCATAACATTTTAATGTAAATAAAACCCGGTTAAACCATCTATCATTTTTTTCTTATATCATAAGGATAAAGGCACAAAGGGGGCCGATGCCCAAAAAAGTAGTAGGAGCAACCCCAGCAGTAAGAGTCACACCATGGGAACCCCAGGCTGTGGTACCTTGAGAATGACACAACCTCGGCTCTGTGGTGTTCTTGCCTCCCACCCCAGGTGAGTAAGCTTAGTCCGGTAACGAGAAAGGAACAGGCAAAACCAAATGGAGGGACAGTCATCAAGATGGTCAATGTTCTTACTAAGCGTCGAGGTCAAATAAGACAAGGAAAAACTGAAGAAAGGCCATCGACTGCAGGAGGCTACAAACAACGCCAAAATGCAGTGCGCGATCGGGGATAGAGTGCTGGAACGTTCCACCGAGAGCCTCCCGTCGGAAACTAGTGAGGTCCACGGAAGGGCTCTCATCAGCGAACGGTCGTGCTGCTGTTGGTTTTCTGGTCTCGACCCCTACACTCTGGTTACGGAAGATGTTAACATCTGGGGAAGCCGCGTGGGGGACACGTGGAAACTCTGTACTAATGTTGAACTTCTCTGTGAGTCTAGAAGTAATGGAAATGCAAACAGCTTCTGGAGGTCTAAGGAAGGATTAAAGCCAGGGACCGGCACTGTTAGCTGACTAGGCCGTGCGGCCCGGTGCGGGCGGAGGGCGGGCGTGGGGTGCACACTGACGCCCGGTGTGGGAGAGCCTCCCGCCGCGGCCGGCGGCCACCCCGATCCACAGTGATCCCCTCCCTGAGTCGGGGCAGTGTTGAGTCGTGAGAGCGACGGCCAATGGCTGCCCGCAAACGACCACCCTCTGCTCCTAGGGAATGAGTCTCCGGCTCGGGAGCTCGGCAGGACCTGCCTTCCCAGTGGCTTCCTGAGGGGGGGGGGGGGCGGCGCGCTGGCACAGACCGACGGAACTTTCTGGAAGCGGCTGCATCGCACCTACCTTAACAGCTCTCTGATCCGGGATCCTCTCGATTTCGATCATGCTCCGGTCACAGAGCTGCCAGCAGTTTGGTGACAGAATGACATCGTTCATCTGCGCCATGTTCTGTGCAAGGCGTACGTCATCCACCGCCTGCCCAATCACCAGAAAATAGTTGCGTGTTTCGTCTCCGAAGACCAGCATGGTGATGTGGCCAGCAGCCAGTGCTGGCGAGGGGGCAAGCACAAGAAGTTTCTGGGTCAGTCCCCGGCACGGTCCGATGCTTCGTGCGACTGTGCTGCCTCAGAGCAAGTGGTTTCTGGGACTTGACAGAGGTGCCTTAGGACGCGTCTGCAGGCCCAGACCTTCCCAAACTCTTCCTCCTCCCGAGCTAGAAACTCAGCTACTGGCTTTCACCTTCCTGTGACACCACTCGCTCTGGACGGCCCTGTCAGTCCCCTGAGTTGTTTTACCCCCTTTCCAATTTACTTGTACTGAAGAGCAACAGAGAACAACTTTAGTAACTCCTTTCGGAGAGGGTCTGCTCTCTCTCAGAGACTGAGCTCTGGCTAAAAGGAAACCCTCAGGGGTGAAGTTGAGGCACCAGCCAGAGGGGAAAGGTTGGGGCAAAGGAGGAGGTATCTTGGGGCGCCGGGGTGGCTCAGTGGGTTAAGCCTCAGCCTTCGACTCAGGTCATGATCTCGGGATCCTGGGATCCAGCCGGCTCTCTGCTCAGCGGGGAGTCAGCTTCCCCTCTCTCCCTGCCTGCCTCTCTGCCTCCCTGTGGTCTCTGTCAAATAAGTAAATAAAAATTTAAAAAAAAAAAGGAGGAGGTATCTTTTTTTTTTTTTTTAAAGATTTTATTTATTATTTGACAGAGATCACAAGTAGGCAGAGAGGCAGGCAGGGAGAGAGGAGGAAGCAGGCTCTCCGCGGAGCAGAGAGCCCGACGTGGGGCTCGATCCCAGGACCCTGGGATCATGACCTGAGCTGAAAGCAGAGGCTTTAACCCACTGAGCCACCCAGGCGCCCCAAGGAGGAGGTATCTTGACAGCCCGGGCCCCACCCCACCACTGTCGGGGCGCTTTCTGCTTTCTGCTTGTTTTCCGGCCGGAGGTTTTGGTACCAGGGCCACAGAGGACAGAATGCCGCAGGAGGGGACACGGGGCGCGACGCCCGTGTGCGGCCCGAGGTGAGCCACGGTTGTCGGCGCCGGCGCCAGCGGAAACAGGAGCCCCAGGTCAGCGGGCGGGGTGCCGAGCTCGGCCTGCTTCCACCCTCAGTGCCCGCGCTCCCGAGTTTGTAAGAGCCCGCGAGGGGGCTTTAGGGTCAGCCCCCGCGCATCAGGGTTCGCCCAATCCTGACGGTAGGGGAGGGAGCCACAGCCCCGCGTTGGCCTGATTCCGTGGGCTGAGCCGCCACGTCCCGCTGCGCTCTGGGTTTCCGCTCAGGCGAGATGCCGCGGGCCTGGGGACCCGCTCCCAGCAGGCCGGGGCGTCTCCGGTTCTCAGGGCTCACCGATCTTGACGCGGACGTCCAGGCCTTCTTCAGACTCCTGCGTCTCAAACAGTCCGTGGATCTCCAGGCTGCACTTAATCACCACCGTGATGATGTTCTCCAGCTGCCTCCGCTCCACCTTCCACAAGGCCAGCAGCGCGTCACCTTGAAGGGACAGACACACCCGAAGGCTTCTGAGCTGCCCGGGGGATCTGTTTTGTCTGAAATCTATGGGGCCGCTCCCTCCTCAAACACGCCTCCAGCCAGCCTCTGCCTCCTCCCAGGCGGCGCCCCCGCCGCGGCACAGGCAGCCCCGCGCTCCTTCCTCTGCCCCGCACCTCAGCGAGCCCCCCATACCTGCAAATTTTAAGATGTCTCCTCCAAAAACTAACACTTCTGAGAAAAGAAGAGAATAAGGTAAATTAAAGTCCAATTTCTTAATCTTCACCCGTGGAATAGAAATTCAGTCAAGAGATCAATTCGGAGAGTAAAGTCATCCTAGAGAAGTGTCACACGCGTCACTCACACCCACTGAGCGTGACAGGGCGCAGCGCACGGCACCAGCTGGCGTGGTCTGTCCTGCGAGTGGGAAGACACGGGAGAGAAGGGGGGGTTTCTGGTGGGGCCTGCGACCGCGGCCTGTGCCCATGACAACGGGATGCTCTTGACTGACCAATGCGTGTCACCAGCTGGGGCCTGAGGGGCTTGGGTGAGTGGCCGCGGGGCAGGGCTCCACAGAAGCGAGAATCGGGAAACTGGGGAACCACGACTACGGTCAACTCAGGTTTTATTACCAACTTCCCTTTCGTTTAGGCTTTACGACTGAAGCGGGCATTTTTTGGCTCTTATTTATGCATCCTTACGAATCTGCGGAGCCCTGTTGTGCTGAGTGGGACACAAACAGGAATTAGATACAGTTTCTGCTTTTAAGGAGCATTAACTTGTGTCTGGCGTGTGACGTTGGCCCGTTAGCCCGATGAAAGACTAGACCCTGAGTTTACCTTAACGGAGTAAATATTTTTCTTCATGAATAGTCCAAATTAATATTACAAACAAGATGGTAGGCAGATGTTGAAAAGTCAGTTCTGCGTCTGAGTTCGTCACTAGAAGACAGAGCACTAATGAGTTAGTAAAACGCACCCGTCCGTTCATACAGCATTCTCGTCATGACTTCTGGGTCATGGCGACTCTTAGCTTTTTCGAGTCACTGAACATAACTGAAGTTCTTTAAAGGTAACCGCGGAGTCAGTCTTTCAACTGGTGCAGACACTCTCTCCCTTAGATAGTCTGCATTAGTGCGGTGTGACCACAGGGCTGCACTCGCGCTGTATGGTACCTCCAGAAAGACCGGTCTCTTACCCATTGCGCGAGGAAAACAAAGATTGCATTCTCCCAGGCGATAACCAAAAAGTTCAGGAAGACGGTCAAGGAAACATACTCAAGTCGGAAGCCCGCGGGCACTCACTCTCCACTATTGCGCTGATGTAGTGGTTGAGGATCTCCACCAGCTGCTCGGCCCCTCGATCCATGTACATGGCCGTGCTGAACTTCTCAGTCATGGCGGTGAACCCTGTGACAAACGTCCGCCTCCTTTCCGTGGCCGCTTGGAGGAACCAACCACAGCCAGGAAGAGAGGAAGCCACTGGAGAGCACCGAGCCCGAGCTTTGAAGAACGGGCACGGTTTCTTCTCCATGGTCTTAAGCTGGTCCGGGTCAACCATGGAGCCTCCCATCTATGCTTAGTATTTTAGGGGTCAGGGAAAAAGGCCTGCTAGCTCTGCCCTCCAAATTTCCTCACCCTGTACAGGGATGACTGCAATTCCTTTAACTGGTATAGAACTTCCATTCCATGGTAATGAAAACACACAAAATGGAAACATGTCTGAAGAGGTGACAAGTTTACTGCTAAACACCCACAGAGGTCAAGTGTGCCAGGGATGTGCGTGGGGTTTGGGAGCTGGACTCGGTGAAACTGGGCAGGGACACGGAGCCTGAAGTTCCAGGCCTGGGACTGGGGCATCTTAAAGGTGTGCCCATGACTGGACATGCTGGGGAAGGGAAGACGAAAGGGCCAGTCCACAGGCTATCCCTCCTCCCTCCTGTTTTCCCCACAGGAATACCTCCCGTAAGAGCTCGGAAACTCAAAGAAGGCACCCCACTGTGCAGGCGAGCCCTGTGTGTTCACCCACATCAAAGATTCCCTCTGTGCTTGCCTGAAATATCAACAAACATCAGGACTCCATCAAAGTAATCCACAGAGGGTCGCTCTGGAGAGAAGTCTCCATAGACGATGAGGTCCGGCAAGTGAGCCGCTATCCGGACGATGGCTCGGTCCTGTGATTCTTCTCTTCTGGTGCTCATGTTCAGGGCAAACGTTCAGGAATTTGTGGTCACGGGAAACCGTCCTCAAATAGACCTTCTGCAAAGAAAAACTGAGAATGGAGGGGCACTATTCACTCAGTCTATGCTCCTTGGGCTTCTGTCCTCAGGGTTCATCCTCCTCTCTCCCTCCCTTCAGTCTTCATCCCCTCTTTCTCATTTTTGAAAATTGAAAAAGAGAAGTGCAGATGTGGGTTTACGTGGGTGAATATTTATATAAAGGTGAGAAGCAAAGCAACATATCACATACTAGCAAGTGAGTGTATATTAAGGTCTAGTCTCAAATCACGAGAGGGAGCGAATTCAAAGGGGTGAGTGTGTGTAAGGCTTTAAACTGAAAGTTAAAAGGCAAATGTTGAAATTTTAATTTACTGCCCAGTTAGTTCTAAGAAAAACCCGAATTTCCTAAGGCCTTCTTTTAAGCTGTTAGGGCCAATTAAGTGTTCATGCCTGAATGTTGTAAAAATCATGCTCTATCCCCGTGAACAGAAATGGCATACCCAACATTTTCAGAGCAATCCAAGTTCCTGGAAGAAATGATACAGATATTTTTTTTAAATATTTTATTTATTTATTTGACAGACAGAGATCACAAGTAGGCAGAGAGACAGGCAGAGAGGGGGAAGCAGGCTCCCCGCTGAGCAGAGAGCCCGATGCGGGGCTTGACCCCAGGACCCTGAGATCATGACCTGTGCCCAAGGCAGAGGCTTAACCCACTGAGCCACCCAGGCACCTCACTGATAGCGATCTTAAGAGCGTTAAAAGAAAAAAAAAAAAAAGGAACTGATTGTCAGGGAGGAACTGGTTGGTAATTTCAACCAGACATAGGTCATACTGGGATATGTGAGAACATTGGAAGGAAAAAGTGAGATAGATAACATGTATCATAGACTTAAGAAAAACATTTAAGAAAAAAACAAAAGGGAAACATTAGTATATTTAACAAAGTCTATAATGTAGAGAAACCTCTAAAATTGAGTACTAAATATTAATATTGAATAACCTTTGAAAGGAAAAGCCCTGGCAAACTCAAATATTAAGAAGTGAATAAAAGATAGAGAAATGTGTACCTAAGATTTAAAAAAGGGGGGGGAGCATTTAAAAATTCAATAAAAACTGCAGCATGTCTAGGAACAGCTAATAGAGAACACATAAATAATTAATTGCAGATCGTGCATTTGATATATGTCACGTGAACTTACAGGGAGGGCACAGAAGATTGAACCCCCAGAATGAGCTGGGACTCAGGGAAAATGCAAAAGTTAAGAGAACTTAGAAGGAGTTTTAGGCTTTATTAAAAGCAAGGAAATTATTACAAGAGGAATAAGGACAAAATTTCTGCTGTCTTCACTGTGGAGAATTGAAAAGCACAACAAAGATTGCTAAGAAAGAACTGAACTCCAAGCTAAGAAGGTAGTAATGAAGCACTCAGTCACTTCAAATAAACCCGAGTAGCCGGCCCCGGGGAACCTATGCACACAGACACGAAGGATGGGCCGATGCCATCTTGAGAACAAGAGAGGACAGCTGGAGACGGTCACTTTCTTTTCCGCATTTGGAGAGATGAGGCTACAGAGCACACAGACTGGTAAATACAGTGTATCAGTCAGCGGAAGCCGGTTTGGCTCCATTAACAAATTCTCCAAAACCACAGCAGCTTGAAATAACAAAGGCCTGTTTCCTGTTCATTTCTCCCTTATCTGTTGTTGGTCGTCTGAGGCTTTGCTCTGTTACTGCCTTCACTCTGGGATCCAGGCTGGGACCCCCCAGCCAGCAAGATGAGGATTTGCTGGGCAGACTCATTCTTAACATGTCCTCTCGGAAGTGACATATTTCTCTTCCGCTCACAGGACACTGGCCAAAGGAAATTATGTGAGCATGATTTCCTGTAAGTGTGAAAGTGTAATTCTACGGTGTGCGGTGGGAGACAGAGCGGGGATATTTGTAATAATTCAGATATGTGTTGGTATGTGAGCACTTAGATCAGTAAGAGGTGGTTGAAAGGAACCAGACTCACAGCTACGAGCAAAGTGATCTCCTTTGTTGAAGAGTCATTAAACTTTTACATCAAGAGACTACTGTAGATAAAGCACATCTCGACTTTAACAAGGCATTTAGCCAATTTCTCACATCCTTGTGGGTAAGATATGAAAGTTTAGGTGATAAAAACATAGTTATCTGTTAATGCAGTCAACAATCCTACCTAAAGGCTATTGATTCATGTTCTATAGTCCACTTGGAAGGAAGCCTCCATGGGCAGGCCAGAGGCCTTAAAGATACAACTGGAGAAAAAGCCAATGTCCCGAATACAGAATCAGGATCTTAAAAAAGATTATATTTATCTGACAGAGAGAGAGAGAAAGAGAGAGAGAGAGACCGCACAAGCGAGGGGAGTGCCAGGCGGAAGGAGAGGGAGAAGCAGGCTCCCTGCTGAGCAGGGAACTTGATGTGGGGCTTGATCCCAGGACTCTGGGATCATGACCTGAGCTGAGGGCAGACGTTTAACCAACTGAGATACCCAGGCACCCCAAGATCTTAAAATATCTTAACTGACTGAAATATTAATAAAATTTCAGAAGAACAAAGACAAAGTTCTATATGTAGAATTTTACTGAAATCAAATGCATTAGCATATGGTGTGCTAAACTAGATTTACTGCAAATTCCTTGCTATCTTTTATTTATTTATATTTAAGATTTTAAAATTTATTTATTTGACAGACAGAGATCACAAGCAGGCAGAGAGAGGAAGGGAAGCAGGCTCCCCACTGAGCAGAGAGCCCGATGTGGGGCTCGATCCCAGGACCCTGAGATCATGACCTGAGCTGAAGGCAGAGGCTTAACCCACTGAGCCACCCACTGAGCCACCCAGGCTCCCCCCATGCTATCTTTTAAAAAACACTTTATTAAAGCATATCATAGGAAAATGAATAATTCATAAGTATATAGTTTTATGAATTATTATAAAGTGAACAATCTTTTTTTGCTAATTGCTAATTAGCACAAAACTAATTTTTTTTGCTAAAAAAACTAATTTTTTGCTAATTAGCAAAAAAACAATCTTTTTTTGCTAATTGCTACTGATATCAAGAAAGAGAACATTACCAGCACTATGGAAGCTCCTCTCATTTCATGACGCAGGCACACCCCCACTCTTCTTCCCCAGGGTGACCCGTTCTCCTTTTCTTTAAGATTTTTATTTATTTATTTGACAGAAAGAGAGACACCAAAAGAGGGAACACAAGCAGGGGGAGTGGGAGTGGGAGAGGGAGAAGCAGGATCCCTGCTGAGCAGTGAGCCCAATGCAGGGGCTCCATCCCGGCACCCCGGGATCATGACCTGAGCTGAAGGCAGACTGAGGTCACTGAGCCCCCCAAGGCGCCCTGCCCTTCTCCTTATTTCTAACACCATAGGTAACATTTATCAGTTTTTAAAGTTTACATAAATGGAATCATACTATATATATTCTTTCTTTTTCTCAAATGTTGGTGATATTCATCTGTGTTGTATGTATATCAAGAACCTTCCTTTTCAGTGCTGTCTAGTACTCCACTAGTTGATTATACCACGAGTACTTATCCACTGTACTACTGACCTTTTGGCTGTTTCCAGTCTTAGGCTACTAGAAACAATGCTGTTAAGAACATAGTGGTAGGGGCGCCTGGGTGGCTCAGTGGGTTAAAGCCTCTGCCTTCGGCTCAGGTCATGATCCCGGGGTCCTGGGATCGAGCCCTGCGTCGGGCTCTCTGCTCAGGAGGGAGCCTGCTTCCTCCTCTCTCTCTGCCTACTTGTGATCTCTGTCAAATAAATAAAATCTTAAAAAAAAAAAAGGAGTAGAGTTGGTGGGTCACAGGATACACAAAAATTGAACTTGAGTGGATCCTGGCAGTCTTCCAAACTGCTTGTACCAATGTGTGCCCTACAAGCAAGATATCAGACTTCAGAAGCTGTGTCCTGGCCAGCACGCACTACTGTCAGTCTCTCAGTCTCAGCCGTCTCGGCAGGTGAGTGTTGTGTGTCTGTGTGTCTCTCTGGTGGAACTAATGATATTAAGCACCTTCTCATATGCTTATTGGCCCTTTGGCTACTATCCAACCTGTTAAGGGACATGAGTAGTGTTCAAATCTGCTCCGGAGCACTGGTTTTAGTCCTGCCCCCTTTGTTTAAAGGTCAATAATGAGTGATGGGAGAGATTGGAAATGTTGTCAGGAGATGACGACATCCAGGTGAAATGCCAGTTATCTTCAAATATTTGGAAATGTTGTGAAGAAACAAAGAGACACAGGTCCCTGTGCAAAGTCTAATGCAGGCCCCCACTTTGCACATACTAATCCCTCTTCTTTCTCCCTCAGGTAGGGAGTGAGTGTGGCTAAGCGAGAACCAAGTTCACAAGAGGGTTGAGAAGTAAAGGCAGGCTGGAGACGTTTCCTCAGCAGAGGGGGTCAGTGTGTCCAAGCACGGGTGATCCTGACAGCACGGCTGCTGCAGGCACGATGCTCTGAAGAGGGCTGCACAAGTGTGCGAAGCACCACGGAACCGAGTAGGCTAGAAGAGAAGCGAGCAGGGCTGGCGCTCTGCTCCCTCTGTGGCCGCGGCTCACGGGTTGCTCAACCGTTTTCTCTTTGGCTACCATTTGTGAGACCACCAGAGTGAGCACGAGATATAGGACATCCAGCTAAGTTTAAATCTTAAATGAATGATGCATAATTTTTAAATATACATATATTCCAAATATTCCATCTTCTTCAGCAACCCTGCCCCTGCCTGTCAATTCCGGCCAATACCTCCCTCCTCACACCCTCCTCACACACGCAGTTCAGGCCGCCTTGCTTTTGTTTGAACACTGTGGAAAGTGGGTTAGATTTATTTTTTGTTGCTCCGAAAGGAGGAACTAGGATCAATGGCTGGCAATCACTGGACAGCAAATTTAACAATATAAACTCCCCACCTAGGCAGTGTAGGAAGCACTAGCTTTCCTCGGGAAGGGCATAGCTGTCTTGCCCGCAAGGTTGTAGTGATTCTTACATTTAATGGAAAGATGATAGCCAAGATTCCATTGTTTTAAATAAGGTGATCTGAGAACTTAGACAGTTTTTTTAAAAAAAGATTTTACTGGGGCACCTGGGTGGCTCAGTTGGTTAAGTGACTGCCTTCGGCTCAGGTCATGATCCTGGAGTCCCGGGATCGAGCCCCACATCGGGCTCCCTGATCGGCAGGGAGTCTGCTTCTCCTGCTGCCCTTTCTCCTCTCATGCTCTCTCTCTCTCTCTCTTAAATAAATAAAATCTTAAAAAAAAAAAGATTTTATTTATTTATTTGACAGACAGAGACCACAAGTAGGCAGAGAGGCAGGCAGGGAGAGAGAGGAGGAAGCAGGCTCCCCGTGGAGCAGAGAGCCCGATGCGGTGCTCGATCCCAGGACCCTGGGATCATGACCTGAGCTGAAGGCAGAGGCTTTAACCCACTGAGCCACCCAGGCACCCCCAGTTGTTTTTTTTTTTTTTTCAAGTTTATGACCTACTAGGCAAGGAAAGCAGATGCGTTTGGCCACTAAGATGACAAATGTATGAGGGAAACTAGAGTAATAAAATGATTTGTCAGGACGCCTGGGTGGCTCAGTCATTGGGCATCTGCCTTCAGCTCCAGTCCTGATGCCAGGGTCCTGGGATCGAGCCCCACATCAGACTCCCTGCTCGGTGGGAAGCCTGTTCTCCCTCTCCCACTCCCCCTGTGTGTTCTCTCTCTCACTCTCTCTGTCAAATAAACAAAATCTTAGAAAAAAAAAAAAAGAAGAAAGAAAATGATTTGTCCATGAGC
Source organism: Mellivora capensis (assembly GCA_004024625.1). Taxonomy (NCBI): domain Eukaryota; kingdom Metazoa; phylum Chordata; class Mammalia; order Carnivora; family Mustelidae; genus Mellivora; species Mellivora capensis. The sequence continues at coordinate 2,343 of PISX010017674.1, read as the reverse complement.
TGAAGAGGCACAGACATCTAAAATGAAGACCTGAGTTTGTCTTAGGAACACTCATGACAATAGAAACTTTCTATTTTAGAAGAGTAGATGAATCTTTACTTGTGACACATACATTTCAATTTATTAAGGCCTCTTTATGTGCAGCATTTTCCATAGGTTGCCTCAAAACAGCACTGTGATGCAGGCCCCACCCCCATTTCATAGACAGAGAAACTGAGGTTCAAAGAGATTAATCTGCCTTAGGCCACACAGCTGGAAGCCCAGGTTGGTGGGATCTGAACATCCATGTTCTTTCTGCCAAACCTTGCTACAACCCACTTGTATATGTTTTATGACACCTTGGGGGTACTTATGCCCTAGAGAAAGTATGCGTCTAACTTCTGAGTACTTCCAGTGCATGTGGGTAGCACGGTCATCCAACATTTGCCCAACTCAGTCACAGTCAAGAAGAGAGCGTGCCCAAAAGCCCTGAGGAATGAGGCTATCGGGAAGACTGAAAGAGCCAGCAGGCAGATGAGACCCCAAAGGTAGACCAAGAAAGAGTTTCCTGAAAGAAGGAAGGAGTGTGTGGTTTCATTCTACTAAAACTCAGCAGTATCCAAAAATGAAAATGAAATTAAAGATCAGTTAGATCCATTATGGTTCCTTTAAGTATCTCTTCTAGAAACTTCTAATGGATTTCAGCTTTCATCCTGTTGTTACCACCATGTAAAATCAGGTTTTACAAGAGCCCAAAGAGGAGATACTCTGAACTTAAAGGGGTAATGTCGTGTTAGGAAAGCCGGCAGACCACTCGAGCCAAGGCAACTTTTCCTCTGAGTTACAAGGACATTTAGTATCTGTAAATGGATGTGCCTTATTTTCTACTTAAATATCATTACTTACCTATTGATCTGCTGTCTTCCTGTGAGTTGTAAACTCCTGTTTTAGAGACCATATTCTACATGGCCTTGTTTCCTCCGGAGTATCTTCCTACCACCCCGCCTCGCATGGTACGCATTTGCTATTTGAGGACCAATAAAAAGGAGGCTATCATGGGAGAAGCTGGGGACAGAGGTAAATGAAGACAGCAAGCCAGAAAAATAGAGCATCCAAGATACGTAAGATGAGGCAACATTTAAGATTTCAAGTTTCTAACCTCACTTCAAAGACTGACACAGAGAGATTTACATCTATCTATCTAGGACTCCTAGCCAAGGATTTCCACTTTCCTCCAACTCCAGCAGCCGGCTGGCTTCTTCCCAGAGGGCTGACCTCATCTTTACCTTTGCAGCCGCTCTTCCTACTCAGACTCCACATACCTCCTCTTTCTTCAAGGCAGAGGGAAAGCCAGAGCCTAGATCAGGTACTGGATCTTTCAGGAGTGCAGAAAACAGAAAGAGACCTGGGTGACATTATTCTGAAGACAGCAGAAGTGCCATGTCTGTGTATGGCCCATAAAATGACAGTTTTGTCTCAAAGCCGTTTCCCAGGCCACACCCTCCTCAGCAGCTCATTGTTTCATGGGCACTGACCATGCTTCTGATTGGCTGGCACTGCCCTCCCCTCCCCCACCAGTCCCAGTGGCCTATCTCCTACATGGACTGGTTGGTTCAGGTTCTCCATCTGGACATGTGGGGCAAGGGTCGGGGAGATGGACATGACCCCAAAGTAGTTTTCATAACTCTGACCTCGTAGAGGGTGGCTAAAATGGGCTAAAATTAGGCAGTAGTTAGTAGGATATCATAAAGCCACGTATCTCCTGAATAAGCAAATACCCAATTTTGATCAATAATGATTATGGCTTTTACCAGGACTATGAAATTTATCACTCTGCATTCAGAACTTTAGGGATTTTTGTGAGGTAAATTTTTGTTTGAAGAATTACATTCCCTGGACAAAATTAACAAGACAGTAAACAACATGTGTTGGAGAGGATGTGGAGAAAGGGGAACCCTCTTACACTGTTGATGGGAATGCAAGTTGGTGCAGCCACTTTGGAGAACAGTGTGGAGATTCCTCAAGAAGTTAAAAATAGAGCTTCCCTATGACCCTGCAATTGCACTACTGGGTATTTACCCCAAAGATACAGATGTAGTGAAAAGAAGGGCCCAATGTTCATAGTAGCAATGGCCACAATCACCAAACTGTGGAAAGAGCCAAGATGCCCTTCAACGAATGAATGGATAAAGAAGATGTGGTCCATATACACTATGGAGTATTATGCCTCCATCAGAAAGGATGAATACCCAACTTTTGTAGCAACATGGACGGGACTGGAAGAGATTATGCTGAGTGAAATAAGTCAAGCAGAGAGAGTCAATTATCATATGGTTTCACTTATTTGCGGAGCATAACAAATAA
>PISX010017673.1:0-42490 GCA_004024625.1 Mellivora capensis | reverse complement strand
GCCAACATCTATCATTTCCTGACTTATTAATTTTAGGCATTCTGACTGGTGTGAGGTGGTATCTCATTGTGGTTTTGATTTGTATTTCCCTGATGCCAAGTGAGGTGGAGCACTTTTTCATGTCTGTTGGCCATTTGGATGTTTTCTCTGCAGAAATGTCTGTTCATATTTTCTGCCATTTCGTGATTGGGTTATTTGTTCTTTGGGTATTGAGTTTAGTAAGTTCTTTATAAATTTTGGATACTAGCACTTTTTCTGATAAGACATTTGCAAATATCTTCTCCTATTCTGTCGGTTGTCTTTTGGTTTTGTTGACTGTTTCCTTTACTTTGCCCTTACTTCCCTTGCCTTTGGTGATGTTTCTAGGAAGAAGTTGCTGCAGCTGAGGTCGAAGAGTTTGCTGCCTGTGTTTTCCTCAAGGATTTTGATGGATTCCTGACTCACATCAAGGTCTTTCATCCATTTTGAGTCCATTTTTGTATGTGGTATAAGGAAATGGTCCAGTTTCATTCTTCCACATGTGGCTGTCCAATTTTCCCAACACCATTTGTTGAAGAGACTGTCTTTTTTCCATTGGGCATTCTTTTCTGCTTTATCAAAGATTAGTTGAGCATAGAGTTGAGGGTCCATTTCTGGGTTCTCTACTCTGTTCCATTGATCTATGTGTCTGTTTTTGTGCCAGTACCATGCTGTCTTGATGATGACAGCTTTGTAATAGAGCTTGAAGTCCAGAATTGTGATGCCAGCAGCTTTGTTTTTCTTTTTCAACATCCCTCTGGCAATTCAGGTTCTTTCCTGGTTGAAGTAGTTATGGAGCCACCTCTGCTCTCAAGTTTTCCCATAGTAGTGGAGGTGCCTCCTCATCAGCTTCCTATGGAATTCTAGACAGAGACTACAGTGTTAGGTGGAGCCACAGCATGGGAGTGGCCACACAGAAATAAAAGGAATGATTCTGGAGATATAAGTTAGAGAGCCATTCAGCATTCCTGGTTTCTTCCACAACTACATAAAGCCTGATGGTGGTTTATTGTCATCTGTGGACCATGCACAGCTGTAAAAATTTGAACTACCCAACACATATGTTCCCAGCTGACGTTACCCATGAGAATACTCTGCCTTCTTGTTTCACTTCTCATACTGTAAACAAGTTCCTTTTTGCAGCCTATTTAGTGCCACGTTTCCACACATTTGTGCTTTGGGTTGGATATTACTGTTTAAAATAGCCCCCCTAAGCACAATCCTGAAGTGCTGTCTGCCTTTCCTAAGCACACAAAGACTGTGATGTGCCTTATGGAGAAAATAATTGCCTAAGATAAGTTTTGTTCAGGCATGAGTTACAGTACTGTTGGCTGTGAATTCAAAGTTAATAAATTTACAATATATATTAAATAAGAAGTCTTTGAACAGAAACACACATAAAACAAGGTTATGTATTGATCAGTTGATGAAAATGTAAGCAGAGGCTCTCAGGAACTTAACCCTGTATTTCCTCTAGAAGTAATCGTTCCATTGCTAAGTCAGTCACTACTCATGGCAACTTTATAGATCATAACCACTGCAAGTAATGAGAACTGACTGCAGCACAGACAAGATTAACAAGTTTTCACATAACTTACGGGAATACAGAGCATCACTGAGCTGAGGGCCAGTTGGTCCTTTCCATCGGGTCTTGCGCTCCTCCACCGACTCTTTATGAGAGTTGAATAGACCCTGCCACAGAGTCTTGGTTGAGGGGGATCTGTGGAATAGGCAGTCAAATTCAGGGGCTGGCTGGAGAACGTAACCAGACATAAGATCTATTGTACCAGCTAGAATGGAGATGGTCAAAGACAGCAAGAATGTCTAACTGAGTCCTGGTATAGCTGGATGAACCTTCTTCAACACCAGCACATACCCAGGAACCAGACTAGCCTACCTCCTCACAATGTAGCCCACAAGAATCCAGACAACAGCAGAAGGACCCCTCTGTCTCACTGATACACCAGAAGCTATTCTGAGGAACAACAGGGAGAAACCCTAAAAGACCAAGCATCCACCCAATGAAATAGAGTTCATCAAAGAGAGACTTTTTAAAACTAAGAGAAATATCTTCAATCAGGAAAGGACAGCTCATTAGTGAATTGACAAATGTTTACATTTTCTGTCCTTTCCCCCAACCCCACCACTCCATCTACCAAGCGCAATCAGGAAAGAATGTACTCGAAAATGAGATGGCTTATGGAAACTAAAAACAGCTCCAACATACAATACATCCAACATTAGGAGAAAAAAATCTTCAACACTGCCATTATTCTATCAAGTATTTAAGAGAAGTATTCTATACATGCCAACATAAAGATATATCCAAAATACGTATTTTAGATTTTAAAAAGCTAGTTTCAGTACATTCTATATAATGGGTTTGAAATTAACTATAGATTAAAAATAAATATATATACATGTTTCTATAAATGCATACAGTATTTTTAGAAAGTTACACAGAAAATGTTTTAAAAATACTTTAGAAGCTAAGTTTTGACAAAGCAGGGACTCTTATACTAATTGTTTGCTGTGCCCAGCAGTCTGCTTTGCATATATAATGCACCATTTTGATATTTCTTGAAAATGAATGAAGAGGTAATTGAGCAAAAATGAGAAGGGAGGAACAGCAGGAAGATTTCTTTATATTTTTATATTTTCTAGTGTTTTTGTTAACATAAGCATGTACTACATTTAGAATAATAGAAAAATAATTGAAATGATTATACACTTCAAAGGCTCTGTAAGTCCCTTTAAACATTACAATGATATTCTCCATTCTATAGTTAACTAGTCTACCTCCTCACACCCCTTTCTCTCATATACAAAGACAAACAGGATAGTCTTTAAAACTGTGTTTGTACTTTGGGACAGAACTTTTGACTATAGCTTCTCTGACCAGAAGCAGCTATTTGACATGGCCTAGGCTGATATGATTCTCTCCATTGTAAATGTGAGCTCATATGTGCCTGAGATATTACACATGAGAGTCTCGGGATAGTTGGAATCAGAAATTGTGTATTTGGAAGTAGCAAAGCAGCCAATCAGTGGGAATGAAGAATGAGACAGAGAGAATCCTAGGAGCCCTGAGAGGCACAGAGAGGGAATATTTGAGCTCTTGACATCTTCCTATTTTCATTCTCTTTTTTGAGGGCCAGTTTCATCCCGACTCTAAGTTCTAGTGATATACCCTTTTATAATAAAATAACCAACTATGTAAGATAAGCCAGCAGGAGCTGATTTCTGTTAATAGCAACTTTAGAACCCTGATCTATTTCCTTACTGCCTCAACAATAAAGGCAAGAATTACTGCCCATATACAAAGCCACATAGAGGACCTTTCAAGATTTGTCCCTCACCTACCTCAGTTGCCTCTCTCCTCCCTAATCCCCTCCTACACTGGCCTGGGATACCATTCCACACTTTTCTTCAGGCAAACACTGATTCAGTTCAGTATTCATCTCTCTGGAGAAACTCTGATGGCCATTGCAACGACCATTACCACCCCTACCATGCTAGGTAAGGACCATGTCTGGGTAATGAACTTCCTTCTGTTAGAGGTATAATGATCACACTGTATCACATTGGTCTTCCATGTTTTTGACACTTTTAGACTTCAGCTTCCTTGTAGATGGAGCCCTTTGGCCAACCTGATATTTTTATGTGCCCTGTAGTCCAAACGAAAAAACTAAAAAGGCAGAATTGATGGATGGAGGGACCAGACGCAGACATAGGTAACTCAAGATATATCAAATTGGAGAATTCCAGAAGTGAGTTAATTATTTGAAATTGTTAGTATGATAAACAGACATAAGACCAAAAAAAAAAAAAAAACCCGCTCATAATTGTAAGCTTTTCATAGCCATAGGGAATCCTACTGAATTAAAAAATAAGAAATCACTCAAAATAGTAATTTCTTCTCTGCCTCAATCAAGTTGTACATTTATCTTTTTCATGTACTGCTTCACTTATATTTTTCTAATCTACTCTACCTTCCTGGTTTTAGGGAAATGCAAATTTGGATGGAATTGATGTGACCAATGTGAGAGAGCCAATTAGCAGCTGACCTAGGAATAGAACTCAGTGCTTTCAGCTTCCTTCTTTGATCCAAACAGGTTTTCCTCATCTTTATAGATAGTCTGTGGCTCGGTCTCAGTGCTCAGAGCCCCTGAGTCCTCCTAGAATCTAATCTTGCAGGCTTGCTGAGTTCCAGCCCCCCGGATAGCAGAGGTATGTAAAAGCCAAAAGAATTTTATTGGCAACCGATCTCACGGGCAGAAATCAAAATGACATCAGCTACAATAAATAACTGCAGTGTAGTCCTGAAGTAAAGGTTGGCTGTGTCTCGAGTGAGGTCAACTTTTGGCATCCATGTGAAATAAATATAAGGCAGCTTATCTTTTTGAGAGCAGAAGACTATAAAAACACAATTGCCAGAATGCGAGAAAATTGAAGCTGATTTCCATGGCAACAAAAGAGTTACGTGGATGAAATAGGGGCCCATAAAAATCTATGTATGCTACATTAAAGGTAGAAAAATGGAAAGTAAACAATGGGGGATTGGCATTCATCAAAAATTCCCTGAAAGAGGAAGCTACCACCAAGACTCCTGGAGTCTAGGAGCCAGTAGGGAAAACACTCACCTAGAAGCCCCAGGTCTGGCTATTGCAGTCTACAAACACCTCAGTTATTATGGTCTCTCTATACCAGTGTGGACTGGACTCTTCATTTGTCATCCAGGTATTTTCCGTGGCAAATTCAGCTTATGGATTCACTGAATCTCTAGGTGAAAGACTTGGGTTGAGGTTACTGGACCTCAGTGGGAGGTTAGAGGTTAACCTTTGAGAGGTTAGAGACCTCCCAAAACTGTTATGTTTCTCTTTCCTGCTACCCTTAGTTCATTCTCTCCTCCTCCCTCTTGTTCAAGGTCTTTCCTACAGTCTGTGTTCTCTACCACCCCAGTGGATTTGCTTTTCTAAAACCAACCTAGGTTTGGATCCACCTACAGCCCTTTCTATAGATGCCCAGTGCCAAACTTCTTAGCAAGAACACATCAACTCTTCATATTTTATACTCTGGCATGCTACCTCCTTACCTGTTCCCAGCACACTGAAATTCATTTCTCCATCATTTCATACTCTTTTGGAACTCTAGACCTTTGTACATGCTGCTCTCATTATCCGTACCTTCTAGATCGCTGTGGTTCCTCACCCTTCTCTTTCCTAGCTTTCCCTCATTTATATTGGAAGCACCTCCTCCTGGAAGCCTCCGCTGACTGCTCCATCCCTCACCCTGGACCAAATGTTTCTAAGAACATTTTTGCGCACATTGATTACAAATGCTTTTTATACTGTACTGCAATTGTCTGCTCACCTGCCAGCTCCCCCTCTAGGCTGCAAGCTTATTGTGATTTATCTGTCATCATAGCCCTAGTACCTACCGCACAGTGCACATTCAATACATACCTATGGCCTGAGATGAACTAAAGATAAATATCTCTTAGGAGCATTTGTCCAGTTTCTTGTTGCATGCCCTTCCTAACTTGAAGCTCATTTGCTCTAATGAAATCCAAATCCACTCAAATAGTTCAAACACTTAGAAAGTTCTAATTTTCACTTTTTAGACTCATGTATTGCAATCTTTATGTATCATTACTTTATGTTTCCTTATTTAGAACTCCCACAACATCCAGGCAAGCTCCTGATAGCCTCTTCCTATTATTTGATTGTTCATGAAAGAAAATTTATGGAAACATAGAATCAAATCCTTTTGGTACTTACCCACAACCTGTGGCTTCCACTTACATTAGTGTAACTCTATAGAGAAAATAAGGAAGAAAAATGAAAAGACCAAGAGAAAAGAAAGCTTATGGCCATACAATGACTTATACACAAATGTTCACAGCAGCTTATTTGTAATTATCAAAAACTGAAAACAATTCAAATATCCATCAAAGGAAATGCATAAACAAATTGTAGTATACCCATACCACAGAACACCACTGAGCATAAATAGGAAGAAACTAATACATGTAAGAAATAATCCTCAAGATAGTGCCGAGTTACAGAAAGCAAGTAAAAAAAAAAGTACATAATGTGTGATTTCATTAATGTTATTCTATAAAATATGAATGCATCTATAGTGACAGAAAGTTTAGGAGTTGTTGCCTAGTTTCAGGGAATGGTGAGTGAAGGGAAGGAGACATAACCAAAGGCAGGGAGGAATCTTTGTAGGTGATGGATGTTAGTTATTTTGATTTGATGAAGATTTTATAGGTATACATATCCCAAATGCAATTGCATCCTTTAAATATGTGCAGTTTATTATTTGTTAATTACAGCTCAATGAAGGAAGGATGGGAAGAAGAAAGAGAGAGAGGAGAAAATTCATTGAAATATTACAAGCAACTATAAAGCTACCTACAGGAAAAATAACACTGTACCAGGAGAAAGAAATATGCCTACCCAGGGATAAAAATCTGTATGTGTGGGTAAAAAATGGTATCCAGTGGGGTTTTTCCACCTTTTAATCACACAGGAAGATGAGAGAACCACAACTTGAGCCACTAACTGGTTGGAAGCAACAAACCATTACCTTCCTGTATTCCCTATATTTGTATGGGGGTGGGGGTGGGTGGGAGGAGATGTCATGGCAAAACCCATTCACAATCCTGTATTGGCTCTCTATCATGAAAATCAAGTCTCCATCTAAGTGGGTATTTGAAGAAGCTCAGAAGCTCTAACACATGGGGAATATATATACTCTCTCTCTCTTTCTCTCTCTCTATATATGGAATATATATTTTACAGTTTTCTTTCCCATTTTCCCTTCTTTGCTACCCTTCTTTGTGAAAAATACCACATCATGTCACCAGGCTTCTGTTTCCCCAGTAATCAATCCCTCCTTTCCAACCTCCATACAGGCAACTACACAGATTGCATACAAAAATGCTTAATTTATAAAGATAATCAAATTATGTAGAGAGCTCTACTCAACTCAGATTTCATCTCCTACAAAGTAATATCCCACATTATTCCCACTCCCTCAGACTCCCAAAAGCAATGGTGGAGTCAATGACAGAGGTGGCCTTACCTCTGAGCTATTTGCATACGATTTACTCCCTGTTGGGGTTGGACTTCTGTAGAGTACAAATGCTGTCTTTCACTCTCTGACTCCTCACACAGGCTGGCACATAGCCTTTGGAAATGTTTCTTCTTGGGTAGTGAAAAGAGGACCCTTTAACTTGGATAAAGGAGGTAGTCTTTGCTATACTCTTGTTGCACTAGCCGCTAGACTTTTATACAAGAACAAAGACTGTTCTGCTCACACTGTAAACTTGAAGTCTAATGCAGTACTCAGTGTAGGTATAGCCCAGTAAACATCCAGGGAATGAAATATGGCCATGGTGTGGATCTGAAGTAAAGCCATGTTGCTTACATAACCCACCATGCATTCTTGGATCTTCTTTCCCATTCTTGAACCTCACCCTGTGAGATGGGTAGAAAAGGCATTATAGTTTACAAATTAGGAAACAGAGGTTTACAGGTTTGAGCAATTCACTAGGCTTATAATATCCAAGATAGCACTCACCCTAGTGGCTACATCCTTCCTTTCCTCATATATATACTGAAGACCATGCTAGGAGATGGGATCATGGTGAACAAAAGGACACAGCCCCTTTTTTTGTGGAATTTAAGGAGAGGAAAACATAAAGCAAAATGATGTGGTTCTATCAACATCTTCCTGTGTGATTAGAAGGTGGAAAAGCCCCACTGGATAACATTTTTTTATCCACACATAGGAATTTGTATCCCTGGGTAGCAAAGTGGTAGTTATTGGTTCCAGGATGTCCCAAGAAGGGAATAACAGGCCAAATAGCCCAGAAAGGGCTAGAAAAGTTGGAGAAGGTGGGGGGATAGGGCACACTTTTCAGAAAGGATAAGGAGAAGAGGCCTAAAGGATGTGTAGTAGTTGTCCACTAGCTGAAGGCATGAAGGGGGTAGGGTTCCAAGTAAAGTTCTGACATTTTTAAATATCATGTTTATATAAATTAGTAAATTGGGGATTTCCTCAAAATGAAGTTTCTCCTAGAAAAGTTTAACCGTCTTGTCACAAACCTACAGTTAGTCCTGACCATATTTCTGAGCCTCTGCCTGCATTCTTTTTTTTTTTTTTTAAGATTTTATTTATTTATTTGACAAAGAGAGAGAAACAGAGCACACAAGCAGGAGGAGCAGCAGGTAGAGGGAGAAACAGTCTCCAAGCTGAGGAAGGAGCCCAATGTGGGGCTCGATCCCAGGACCCTGGGACCACGACCTGAGCCGAAGTCAGATGCTTAACTGACTGATCCACCCCTATGCCCCACCTGCATTCTCATAAGTAACCCATAATCCCACCTAAAACCCCCTTCCCATTCCCAAGGTCTATCAGATCAGTTACTCATCCGCTTGTGTTTAAGAGAAATAAAACCTGCTTTGCAGACAATTTTTTTCTCTGAAGTAGACTGTGGAATATGTAAATCTACAATTTTTGGATTTACAAACTAATTTCTATTATTTTGAAAATAAGAAATAAAAGATATTTACTGGCATTTTAACAACCATTAAACTGGATCTTAGTACCTGACACACTATGTATAAGCATCTTCCATCTATTACCTCATTTAATCCTCCCAACAATCAAATAAAAAAGTACTATTATCATCCCATTATAAATAAGTATTAGTTAACAGGTGCTCCAGCATAACTTGTACCAAGTACAAGGCAACTAAATGCGGGAACCAAAATTTAAACCTTACTTCATCTGTGTTGGTTTCCTACTGCTGTTGTGAAGAATTGCTGAACACTTAGTAGCAAAAACAACACAAATATAGCTTACAGTTCAAGAGTGCCTCTCCAGGCTAAAATCAAGTTGAAGGCTGTGCTGCACACCTTCTGTTTTTCTTTGGTTGAGCTGAGGGAAGAATCTGTTTTCTTGCTGTTTCTTAATCCTAGAAGTAGCCTACATTCCTTAGCTCATGGCCCCTAGCCAGCAACTCTATCACTTCAACCACTACTTTTATTGTAACTTTCTTCTAGGAATCTCTTGTCTCCTTTCATTTATATAATTGTTACTACACTGGGCTCACATAGATAATCTAAAATAATCTCCCCATTTCAAGACCTTTACCTTACTCAAATCTTCAAAGTCCCTTTTACCATGGGTGATAACATAGTCACATGTTCCAAGGATTAGACTGTGGACAAATTTGGGGGTAGGGAGGATTGGGTGCATTATTCAGCCTACTATGTTGTCTTTTTCCGCTATGTTAGAGAGTATGATATTGACTGGTGAAACAGTGATATGGTTCTAATTAGTGATGCCCATGACAAATGTAACAATTTAGTCTTACTGCTAAAATCACCTTGGAATGGCTTTGGATCTCTGGCAGACAATTCAGGTACCCAGACCCATAAAGACATGTCACTGACTCTATAATGGCTTCTCCCATTACAACAATCATATTCATCTCCACATTTGATTCTATCCCATGAGACAACATTTTCATAATTCTCCTCCAGCCCAACCTCTCCCTCTCCCACCTGCTGATGGCAAAGTTATCAACAAAACCCTGAGAGAAGCTAGCCTCCAAATGCTACAAATCTGAGGCATTAACCTTGCCTTATGAACACTGCTGGGACTCCTAGGATGACATAGTTTAGGTCAACTAGTTTTGGAGAAACCAGCTTCATTCAGGTAAAATTACAAATTTTTTTTAAGATTTTATTTATTTATTTGACAGAGATTACAAGTAGGCAAGAGAGGCAGGCAGGGAGAGAGAGGGGGAAGCAGGCTCTCTGCGGAGCAGAGAGCCTGATGTGGGGCTCAATCCCAGGACCCTGGGATCATGACCTGAGCTGAAAGCAGAGGCTTTAACCCACTGAGCCACCCAGGCGCCCAAAATTACAAATATTAATGGAAGAAAACTGCATCCAGAGCCAGTGATCTACATTCCAGTTCCAGAATCAAATGTTGGCACTCTGCTTCATTAGCTGGACACCTCACACAGCTGCTCTGAGCCTCAATACCCTCAGATGTGAAATGAGGTGAATAACCTCTTCCTTTCCTCCCTTCCTCCCTCCCGCTCAGGACTGGTGAAAAGACCAAATGAGATCATCAACACAAAAGTGCTTTGCAAGCTGTAAAATTCATAGCTAGATGAGCAAAAAGTGTAATAATTATTGTCAAAGACTCCGCAAAGTAGTGTGGGAAATATATAAGGCATAGCTTTTGCTTCTAAAGGAATCTACAGTTTGACAGAGGTGAAGTTGTGGACACAGATTAGCTTGTTCATGTAGTCCCTTCCCAGTGCTAAGCTTATTCTAAACACCATCTAGGCAGCCTCATCTTGGAACACTGCTCACCCAAGAGAGGACAGGGGGCATTGTGTAACTTGAGACATTTTGGTTATGGATTTTTCTTTATTTTTTTTTAATATTTTATTTATTTGACAGAGAGAGATCACAAGTAGGCAGAGAGGAAGGCAGAGAGAGAGGGGGAAGCAGGCTCCTCGCTGAGCAGAGAGCCCGATGCGGGGCTTGATGCCAGGAACCTGGGATCATGACCTGAGCTGAAGGCAGAGGCTTTAACCCACTGAACCACCCAGGCACCCCGGTCATGGATTTTTCAATAAACTTCTAAATCACCTAATTTAACTCCAATAATTGCTAAGATGTATTGAGATATTCTGTTAGTGGTGAATATTTCTCCACTCTTAATATTCATTCCTTATAATGGAAGCTCAATTAGTGGGTTTATCTTTGATTCACTTTGTCCCTGGGGGTAGTGGAGAGATTTTTCTGATTGAAAAATTTGACTATAGTAATAAGAATATTCCATCCAGCTCCCCCTTTCCCTTCTTAAAGAACAGAAATCCCCCTCTGTTCTCTCATGTCATCCTTGGTACACGGGGCTCCCCTGTGAAGGGCCCTGCTTTGGACAAGCACTGCCATGACTAGGGACTAATTCTGAGCTTGCAAGTCCATTTGGCAATTGGATCTAAAGCCACATTCTCCAATCTGGCCTGTGTCAGTAAATAAGGTGATATTTTGGTCTCTATTGTTTCTTTTATTTCTCAACCTATTCAAAATTATGTAGGAGGTTGCTCCAGGATCTCCATGACTAGTACATTCTAGGAGCCACACTAAATGTTTTCCATGAGTTATTACATGTAATACATGTAACAACCCCCAAAGTATGTATTATCATCTCATGGGATTGGGGAAATTGAGGTAGTTGATGTAACTACTCAAGGTCTCCCAGCTAGTAAATGGCAGAGTTACAGGAGTCAAACCCATGTCTTTCTAGATCTGACAACTACACACCAAGCTGAGCTGGTTGTACAGAAGAGGAAGTTCTCTGGTTTCTACCAGCAATAATCTAGACTTCAGAAGAACTAAAGCAAAAGTCATGATTCAGGAAGTCTATCTCCCTTCTTTTATGGTCCTTGCCTCCTATGTGAACCTCAGTTCTCACTCCTTGCATGTAAAATATCAGTAATAGTCATACTGGAGCTATCTATGATACCTCATTAGTGTAATGAGCACATGAGAGGATAAATGTATGGAATTATGGTTCAGTACAAATTCCTAACTGGATTTTCAATCCATTAACCCTACTGCTATTTTGCCACTTTTGCATAGGCTCCAACCCCATCAGGGCCCATTCTCCTCTGTCATAAGAGAAGCGATACACTAGATGCATGTTCTAGAACCACAGTCCTCAATTCTGAGCTTAGTTACTGACAACAGCAGTGGAAAGTCAGATTCAGAAACATGTCTTACGTGTAAACTATAGATTTTTCTGTAACAGAGGAATTTCTTGACAATTTCTAAAAGAATTTCCATGTAACAGGCACAGGATTTTAGAAGTCTCTATATGTTCTTTTTATAAGGATTCATAAACCCACAATCTTCATCTCAATCATAATAATGAAGCCTGAAATTAGGTTCTGACATTGCAGATGGGTTATATGTCATGACTGAAGCTTCTCTAAGTCATCAGGGAATACTCAATTAATTAGGGAGCAATAATATTCCACCAAAAAATCTCAATATTAAAGCTAAATAGTCTATTGATTTATTTAATTTTATCATCTCTGCTTGAAAAACCAAGTGGGAAAAACTATACCCGTGATGAAGACAAATTAACACTTAAACAGAGTAAAATGACTCAAGGCACATTTCAAGTAAGACTCAAATTGGTCTTTAATTTGAACAAGGAAAAATTAGTTAGGAAAAACATAGCCAGCATATTTGGTTTTATACTTTTTAAAGAATAAACAATTAGCTTTTGGGAAACTGATTACCTGCCATTTGATATTATCTTATAGATCCCATGACATTATCAACTGGCCACTCCATCCAACTAAATCTTGAACACTGGCTCTAGACAGAATACCAGATATGTAGGAAAGGAATTTGTCACTTCCTCAAGAGTGACAAACTCCAGTGTAGGATGAGACTGGTGTGGGAAGTGCTTTCTTGGGATGAAGCATGCACACTTCCTCATGACTATGACTTTGGGCTGAGCCATGGGATTTACCTGACTCACAGAAAGTAGCTTTGTTCCAGTTCATGGTAGAGTCTTTAAGAGACTTCCTGTGGCCTTAGCCCAGCCTCATGATTTTCTGTCCCCTGCCATGAGAACAGCATGCTCTGGTTGTGGCTATTCCTTCAGTCTGAGCCCTAAATGAGAAGATAGGTAGAACCTAGCAGTGGAACAGGCTACATAATGTATGGGACATGCTGAAAAATGAAAATCTAGTGCCCCTTGTTCAAGAATTAAGAATTTTTAGAGAGTAGCAACATAATATTCAATCAAAGTTGGGACCTTTCTTAGCATAAGACCCTATATGACCATCCAGGTCGCACATCCATGAAGACAGCCCTGCTTGGCAGAGCTCCAGCTGAACCACCAGTCTCACATGATGTGAACAAGAAATAAATGCTTGCTGTTGCACTCAAGTTTTCATGTCGTCACTAAAATTTTGGAGTTGCTTGCTGTAGCAGATGCTAATACAGCAGACACCAAAAATTAGTAAGTTATTGTGTCAAACTGGAGGTCTTGACCCCATCCAAGAGAAGCAGCAGTTACTTATTTCCTACCAGCTATAGCCCTGTGAGCATGCACCCCCCTGCCAGCATGCACCCCCAGTGCCTCCAATTTCCTGTTTTCCAACACTAGGTGCAAATTCACATTTTGTACAATACATCTCCATGCATGGGTAACAATTTTTTAAGATATTATACTAGGAAAATAAAAGATGTC
The DNA here is from genome assembly GCA_004024625.1 of Mellivora capensis. Taxonomy (NCBI): domain Eukaryota; kingdom Metazoa; phylum Chordata; class Mammalia; order Carnivora; family Mustelidae; genus Mellivora; species Mellivora capensis. The sequence continues at coordinate 29,164 of PISX010017673.1, read as the reverse complement.
CATTGTCTAAATCTTTGCTTATCATTAAACATGGTGACTTATTTTCTGGTATTTTTTTTAAGATTTTATTTGTTTATTTGACAGAGAGAGAGAGATCACAAGTAGGCAGAGAGGCAGGCAGAGACAGAGAGGGAAGCAGGCTCCCTGCTGGGCAGAGAGCCTGATGCAGGGCTTGATCCCCGGACCATGAGATCATGCCCTGAGCCGAAGGCAGAGGCTTAACCCACTGAGCCACCCAGGTGCCCCTCTGGTATTGTTTGTTGATATAAACATAAGGTGGCTCAAAGCTAGAAGTTGTTGAACAGACCACTATGTTATACTCTCCCAGTCTACAAGTGGGTTTCCTCAAAATCCAGAGGTTAGTATTCAGGTAAAGTCACAGGATAAGAGAAGAGGAGCATCATCTAAAATGCCATACAGGTAAGTAGTCTTGTCCCCTGAATCCTGAACATAAGATGAAGAGGTCTTTCAAGGAATTTAATAAATACTTGGAGAACATAATAAAAGTTGTCCTTCAAGTAAGAATAAAGTCAGAGAATTTACTACTCTAACAAGTAAGGTAAGTCTATTACACCATGTACACACACACAAACACACACACCATTTAAAAGGATTCAAATGCGGAGCACCTAGGTGGCTCTGTCTATTAAACTCCAACTCTTGATTTTGGCTCAAGTCATGATCTCAAGGTCTTGGGATCAAGTTCCATGGCAGTTCCTTGCTCTGTGGAAGTCTATTGAGATTGTTTCCCTTCCTCTCCCTTTGCCCCTCCCCCTGGTTGCATTGGCTTGCAGTCACATTCTCTCTCTTAAACAAACAAACAAACAAAACAACAACAAAAAAAAGGATTCAAATGAAACTTGGCTTGAATTTTACCTTTGTTAAGATTCTTAACTTTGTGTGCCACAGTTTTCTTGACGGAAAAAAAAATGGTGATTTTAATAGAACCTATACTTAATCCTGTAGCATGGGATTAAGAAGTGATAACACGTAAAATTTTTAGCACTGTACTTTCTACATAGTAAGCTTAGTTATTATCTTTATACTTATGGCAGGGATTCAATATGATTTTACTTACCATTGTATATCTAACCTCTAGAACCATACCTGTCATATAGTAGATACTTTTTTTTAATTCAACAAATATTAACAATGTCCAATAAACATTCATTGAGATCTTGCCAGTCTGTGTGAAAAATGCAGAGATAGCTAAGTCTAAGGTATGGCAAATATTATTTTACCTACTGAGTATAAATTCAGTATATTAAAAAATGTTTGATTCTATTTAATGGAGCCATTTCCTCCCTGATTACTAACAGAACTCCAATTTTATTCATCAGTCAGGCAGATGGCAGGGTGCTCAGCAAAGACGGACCCCTCCCCCAACCCCAGGGATACATTTTGACTGATCTAAACTTCAATTGATCTAAACCAATGGTGATAATCCCATTCCCCTTTGCCAGTCATTGATTTGGAGCAAGCGTGTGAACTGACTCTGGCTAATGAGACAGGAATTCTAATGGAGAACTTTGGGGAAATATTTTCTTCCTAGATAGAAACAGGCTTGTAGAGGCAATAGATCTACTTTTTTCCTTCCCTCCTTCAATGCTGACCTCTGAGGAGGTGCTATTTGCAGCTGTGGCAGCCATCCTGTGCCCATGAGGAGAAAACCAAGAGAGTCACAGAAAGAAAAAAAAAATTCCACTCTCAGAATTGTTGAGTAGTTAAAGTAAGCAATTCTGGAACTCTGGAACTCAGGACTTCTGTTAAAAGAGATCAAAATTTACCATGTAAGTCAATTTTTGTTGGGTTTTTTTTTTTTTTTTTGTAAACTCTAAGCATCTTAATTACATAATAATCTGTACCTTGCTAAAGCTCAGACTCTAGAGAATGAAGATAGGTACAGAAAAACTTACTGGATGAAGTAGGCAATGTTAATTGTCACAAGATGGAAAAGCTAAAATGCTATGGAAGTTCAAGGACAGGTGCCATCACTTCCGGTTGTTTTGTCTGTCTTGGTGAGGAAGGGGTGGAGGGACAGAGTAAATGAAAGAATCAGGAAAGACTTAAAGCCTGAGAAATAGCTTTTGAAGTGAAATCTGAATGATGGGTAAAATTTTAACAGCCAGGGGAGCCTGGGTGGCTCAGTGAGTTAAAGTCTCTGCCTTTGGCTCAGGTCATGATCCCAGGGTCCTGGGATCAAGCTCCACATCCGCCTCTCTGCTCCGCAGAGAGCCTGCTTCCTCCCCTCTCTCTGCCTGCCTCTCTGCCTACTTGTGATCTCTGTCAAATAAATAAATAAAATCTTTAAAAATAAAATTTTAACAGGCAAAGATGATGCACTTGTTGTAGGTAGATAATACATAAGCAGCAAGATGTAAAGATAAGAAAATGTAAGTCTCATGAAATAAAGTCATGGATGACAAAGATGTAATGGATTACTGAGGAATTTTTTTAATTACTTAAAAATTTTTTAAACTAAGTATTTTTTTACATTTTTTATTTTTTATAAATATATATTTTTATCCCCAGGGGTACATGTCTGTGAATCACCAGGTTTACACATTTCATAGCACTAACCATAGCACATACCCTCCCCAATGTCCATTACCCAACCACCCTCTCCCAAGCCCACTCCCCCCAACAACCCTCAGTTTGTTATGTGAGATTAAGAGTCACTTATGGTTTGTCTCCCTCCCGATCCCATCTTGTTTCTTTTATTCTTTTCCTACCCCCCAAACCCCCCATGTTGCATCTCCACTTCCTCATATCATGGAACTAGAGGGTATCATGCTTAGTGAAATAAGTCAATCAGAGAAAAACTAAGTATTTTTTTAATGAACAGAAACTAGCTATCCAAAGGGATAATTTAACCTTATAAAGTAGGAGCACAAAGATATTCACACTGAAAAAGCATGACCTTCCTTCATAGATATGAGAATTCTTGCTCTTCAAGTTTAGTTATAGAAACTTGGAATTCCACAACTCTGAGGGTATATTTAACATTTGGGGATGACATCACCTTCTATCCAACAGTATCTCCACCCAAGAAGTAGAACCTAGGAACTCATGGTGCATGGGTCTGATTAGGATTTATATAGGTAATTATACACTCTTGTATAGTTCTAATTGATCGCTCTGATTGTAAGAGGCAGCCCAATAGTGATGATGGGTCTGGGTCTTCTCCATTGGATTAATCCTTAATCATGGAAGAATTTTAAATCTATGTCATGAACAAGTAACCAACTCCATGATAGTTAGGAATGACAGATGGTAAGATAATTGTGCTTGGAATTAAAATGGCCCAGATTTCAAACCATGGCTCTCTTAAAAGCCACATAACTTGGGGTAAGTTACCTGGCCTCCCTCAGTCAATTTATTCTACTCAAGAGTGGCGATACTGCTGACCTTAGCTTTTCAGCGTGACATGAATAAAGTAATTAGTGCACATAAACTTCAAGTGCAGTATTTGACCTCTAGTAAACATTCCATGGTTTGCTGTGGAAATAATGGGAGGAAAGAACAGTCTGGATTCATGAAGGTATCAGAACAAAGTTTTGTTTGGAAGTGAAGGGGCAAGTGACATCTATTGGAACCTAGAAAAAAGAGCAATAATCATTTGTTTTCCAAATAAAAATTACAATTATCTAGCACTGAGAAAACAGTACACAAACTCAGAAGGCTTAAAAAAAATTATCTGTCATTGAAGACAATGATATACAACACAAGAGAAAGGAGGAAAAAGAAGAGCAGGACAGCTGGCATTTCTTGAGCACATGTGGGTCAGGCACAATGATAAACAATTTATATATGAAGCACGCAACAACTACCCTCTGGGGTAAGCATTATTACTGCTCGCATTTTACAAATGAAGGAAAATTAGGCTGAGAAAATAAGCCTCCCTCCCCTGACTGAACTGATTCATAACCAACCACACAGCCGCTCCCTTGTTACGTGATCACAGATAGAATGAAACCTGTGTTCTCTGTCACCAACTCCCAGACAGCGTCCCTTCAGCTACAGCATTCTGTGATGCCATATATTTTAAGAGATTTCTCTCTGCTACAACTGCAGCTTCAGGTGCCAGATATTTTTTCATCTCTACAGAAACAGACTGAAAGGAAAATATGTATATAAACACATTTTCCTTTTCAAATTTAGTCACTTGTGTTATGCTTACAAATTCTATCCATTTATTATTTTAAGCACGAACTAAACCAAACCTCCAAAACCAGGGGAAGAGTAACAGCACTGATGTGCACTAAGAAAATTTATAAACCGAGGTCTCTCTGTGGGTGGTTAAATTGCTATTTAAAAACCATTTAGCAGTAGGCAGCCCAAGGGGGAAAAAAAAATAAAAGAATGTGGAAGAGACAAGTTCTTTTCCCCCTCCCTATGAAAACAATCTTTTGTGTTGCATTTACTAATACGATTATTTATTTAGGCAGCAGAGATGGAGACTTTCATTAAAAGGGATAATGATTTGGGGGGTTACTTGTAGAATCATTTTACTTCATAAGTATATTAAATCTGATATTAAAATGGGCTTTAGAATTAGACATGGGTTTGAATCATAGCCATGTAGCTTTGGGCACAACTGTAAAATGAGGAGAATCCTAGTACCCAGGTCTCAGGTTGGATGTAGAGATTGAATAACATAACACATATAAAGGGTCCACTAAATAGTGAGGCTCAATAAATATTATCTGTTAAAAAGGAATGATGAACAAATCAAAGCTCCTTAAACAAGCAAATAGGCACATAGAACTATAGAATAAAGAGGAGGAGAAGCAAATGGGTTCCAGCAGCAAGAGCACCAGCAATGCATGCATACTGTGATTTTTTCCAAAGCCAGGTCTATCCTCCTGCATGTGCGCAGAAAGAAGTATTTGGAAGCCCTCATTTAGCGTTGGGATGTTCTGTGGGAATGTAATGGAAGTAGAGCAATGCCAACACTGACGTCCACACGGGTGAGTTAACCAGCTCTACTGGTTAGGAGCCATCCATGGAATGCTCTTGTAAGAAGAGCATTTCAGAAAGAGAGAGCAACAAAAGCAAAGGCCCTGAGGCAGGATTAAACTTGGCCATTTTCTAAGAACAGGAAGAAGGTAGTGGAGCTAGAGATCAGTAGGAGAGGAGGCATGGGTCATGTCTTGAGATGAGTTCTAGAGGAGGGCAGGGATCAATTATATACAGGTTACAGGAGGAGGCAACAGGGAACTTAAGTTTTAGTCCAAAGTCATTGGAAGGTGATTGTAACTTTACGTATGGGAATGATAGGACGTGGTTTATGTTTCAAATGCATGCTCTGACTGATGAGTGGAAGATAGATTGGGTTGGGGGACAAGAGTATAATAAGAGAGGAAAGTTTAGGAGACCATTACCATAGTCCTTGTAAAAGACTATAGAGACCTGTACCAGATGACCACAGAGAAGAGAGGTGGACAGTTCCTGGGTATATTCTGTAGGTTTTGCTATATGAACCTGATGGTTGACTAGATAGATGCTAGATGGAAGGGGAAGAAGAAGAAGAAAGGTAGAAATCTAGGCATTTGAATTGCACAATAGGGTGAGTTGTAGTGCACTGCATTGAAATAGTGAAACAGGTTTGCAAGGAGAAATCAAGAGTCCTCTTTTCCATAGGCTGAATCCAAGACTCCATCAAAGTTCCAAGTGAAAATGGATGTCAAGAAGGCAATTGGAAAGACAGGTGCTGAGTTCAAAGGGGAGGGCATGCTTGTAGGTATAAAGCTGGGAACCAGCACGTGGGTAGTTCAAGCCACAAGTTCAGGTGAAATCATGTAGAAAGAGCATAGACAAAACTGGAGAGAGCCTAGATAAGAGACATGTGCAGGAATACCCACGTAATACCAATACAACTGCTAGAGCCTGAAGTAGGCCTGTTCCCCTCCCTCCATGTTCCATGCACAGTTTTACTTCATTTTGCTCATCCTGGACCTAGTCCATCAAACACCTGCCTCCCCAAAACATTGCTTCTAGCCTTCACAAATCCATGAATATTTTAGGGGCAGACAGGCAACTGGCAGATACCAACTCACAGTGAGCTTCCCTGCCTCCAACTCCCTTACCAATGAGGACAGCAAGGCATGCTGACTGACCAACTAAGACATGCTGTGTGTATGCTCCGCTAACCTCTTATTTATTCCTCGAATTCTCACATTTCAGCCTGAGAGATACCAGCACTATTTTATGAAGGGATGGGGGGGAAACATACACACTTTCAGTGAAGATAAGTGATGTGCACCAATTGAGCAAAAGCTCTGAAAATAGAAAACAATCTGTCCTTCTTTGTGCCCACTTTTTTCTGCCATACTGTCAAAAGGGATCACATGTGCAATGTTTATTTCCCAGTGAAATGCAAGTTCGTCAAAGTCAGGGATCAAAGAAGTTAGCAGGCAGGCTATTAGGCCACATTGAGACCTTGAGTAAGTCACTCAACCTTTCTGCACTTGCATTTCCTCAAGTGTAGTAGGAGCATGATACTCTCTCTTCCATCACACAAGACTGCATGGATATAACAATTGATGTTAAAGGTGAAAAAGTATTTTGAACACACACCTATGTAAGAAGGGGTTCACAGAAAGTCATCATTCAAGCACAGGTCCTTCAAAGGTCCAGAGCAGCATTTTGTTCAACCAGAAAGGACTATTGCCTTCCAGGGGAAAACTCACCAAATTGTTAAATTATTTGGTAAACTAAGAGATTTATTATGTTCAAGCTCATCAAAATTTACCAGATTGTTCTAAGCTTTAGTCCAGCTGTTAAAGTTTTCCTTTCCAATTTCCCGAAAGGAATTTAGAGGGCCATCCTCCTTAGAGTTTCCTTCTTATTTTAATAGTTTCATTGATCTAAGGAATTATCAGAAGTTGGGGAAGAGGATTATAAACCATCTACACTAAACCTTTTCAAACTTTGTGGATTCAAGACCATTTTATACTCAAAAATCAATGTGGATCCCAAATAACTTTTGTTTATGTGGGTTATAGCAATAGGTCAGTATTAGGAATTAAGACAGAATTATTTATACATTAATTCATTTAAAATTATATTCAATCTGTTATATGCCAATATCAAATTTTTAAAAAAACTTCTACATTAAAAAATTTTACTGAATGTGTCAGTTGCATTTTTGCCAGACTCTTTAATGTTAGGCTTAAGAAAAACAGCTGTGATTTTTCTATTTGTTGTGACAGGTTATTTTTATTGAAACACAAATAAAATCCTATCTCACAAATATACATAGTTGTTAAAGGAAACGATGTTTTAATAGTCTTTTCAAGGTCATCATGGATATTCTTTAATCTGACACTAAATTCAACAAGTGGTAAATATTAGGGGTTATTGCAATGTGAAATATGAAACTAAATTAATAAAAATAGGTACTTTATTCAAGTCCATTGGTCATATTATACCTTGAATTATCTTTTACTCATGCATCATGATTTGAAAAGTCATGTTTATCTGACAAATGCAAATCTTGTAAATGTCAGCAGGTTTTATTACAAAAAGAAACAACCATTTGTTAATACTACCTCCAATCTCATCAGAACAATCTGAAATCAAAGAAACTATTAAGCTTACTGCAGAGGCAGGTTTGAATTTTCTAAAACTACATTTTGCTTCAAGGTCAAGATTTTATCATTGGGAACAAATACTATCTAGTTGTTTTCCTCAGGTGACAAGCTCGCATTGTTCATTTTTGAGCAAAGGTCAAGCAAATACCCTAGTTTGCATAACCACAATTTGTCTGCCCCTCCTCCCCCATTAAATGGAGTTCCACAAAAAAAAGCTGCTAGTCTGGCCTGTAGTTCAAGCAAGAGGCAGTGATTTTTCCTGAGACAACCATGTGGGTGTTTTATATATACTCCCAATCCTATCACAAAGAATATAAAAAAGATGTGTACTCAAAGGTCTAGATTGAATAATATCAATTTTTACTACTTCATGAAGGACATTACAAGGTCAAATTAGCCTTTTTTTTTAAACACTGCAAAAATGTGCTAATGAGAACCGCAATGATTTCTAGCACGGTTTGCTGCCATTGCCTTGACTTACGTGCTTAGGTACCACAGGATTTTCACATCATTACTTTTCCATCATCAGTCAAAATCAACGTGGTGAAAAAAGAGAAAACAAAACAAAACAAAAAACAAGGTCCTGGTGTTACTACAAACCATACTTTGAGAACTGCTGGGCTATGCATTGATGCAGATCTTGGTAGCAAAATGCTGCCCTTACAAAAGGAAAGGGCCCCATGGAAATGAGAGGATTTTGATAGAGATTTTCAATGACCAAGATACATACTCTCATGTGATCATTCGAGGAGGCACTTTTTATTCTGGGGTCATCGACGAACAAATAAATGCCAAAGAAGAAGATATTCTTCCCTAACTCCCCTACTCAGAGAGCTGAGACACTCAAATATCCCTTTACAGAGACCTGAAATCTAGTGTCTTCCCTCCCATTGGTTGAAAACTCAATGGAACTGAATAATCACCTCTAAAACAAGCTCTTCTGTGCAGCTGCCTACACACCACTCACCTAGAGCATCATCTTCCTTGTGCCGCACAACAAACCTACACTGTGAGAAACGGTTTATGATTTATAGGACAACTCAGAAAGGTTCCATAACTTGCCTAAAGGTATACTGCTGGATAATGGCAGAGCCTGGATTCATTCCCACACATTGTGACTTCACAGTCCACTCTGTCAAAAGCTGGAGCCATCCTTCCTTCCAGACGTAATTCTCTGGCTGATTTGACACTAGAATCTGGAGAGAGTCCCCTCCAAAGGGAGGAATCAGTCTCCTCTGGAACAACACAGAGGAAAAATGATATGGCTCGTTATTTTTAACAGCTTCAAAGTAAGGGAGGTTCCTGCATTAGCATAAAAATGAAGCCCTTGGTAATTACATATTAAAAGATTTTATGTCCAAATCTTTCTGTGGGGTCCTTCTCAGTCTGTTATTGATGCTATTCATTTTCTACTAGAAAATAAAGGCAGACTCAGACACACTCATAGAGTGAGGCAAAGCCAGAACAGAAAGCAGCTAGCCCAAAGCCTAGCACTGCGACAATTTAGTGCACTCCATCCACAAAAAGTACACCGCAAGCCTGTTATCTTGGAAGTACCTCACTGTCTAACCATACTGATGGCCTGTCATTCTCCCTCAGCTCCAGGCCTGTGCACATGCTGTTCCCCAGCCTGGAATAGCTCTCTTTCTGTCCACATGGTGGTTAAGCCCTACTCACTGCTTAGTTCTCAGCTTGGATGTCCCGTCCTCCAGGAAACCCTAACTGACTCACCAGGTTGGTGGGAGGTGACCCTTCTGTGTTCTCCCATGGGACTCTGTACTTAACCTCAACTAGGCAAGATTATTATTTTGTAACTATTTCTCTGGATCTAATTGTAGACCAGAAACTTGAGGAGAGCAAAATGTGTACTGTCCTCACTGTGCCACCAGAATCTGGTTTACATGGGGTTCTGGGGTGGAAGGAAGGAAACAATGAAGGACAGCAGACAAGCTTTTCCCCCTGCCCCCAACACACACCTGCCCTCAAGGGGAAAAAAATGTTGTGCTCAGGCTTTTAATCAGCTTTTGAGGATAGTTAGTATGCCTATTTCCAACCTTTCTGAATATTTCTGGAGGGACATGAAGGGGTGCTCCTGCCCCCTTTGCATGAAGTCTGAGTCCTTATAAAATCTTGTGACCTTACAGTAGACACACACACTACACTTTCGATCTTCCATTTGAGTATACACCACATCATTTTTTTGTTTACTTCTTTGTTAGCACTTCTGATGGGAAAGTCATGTTCTCATTTATCCTTTTGAACCCAAAATGCCTACCGCATCAGGTAACACACCATAGGGCCTGAGCTGAATTAGCAGATCTGGCCAGGTAGATATGGGAGTGGTGGAGGCAAATACCATCTCCAAGAGAGCAAAGTCTACATAATAAGAACAGGCACTGCCAGAATCCAGGAATTTCACCAAAAACCAAGTAAGCGAAGGGTCTTCTGCCAAGTGCCCCAAAAGTCAGCCCGATCATGTCATATCACCAAGCAGTATGATGACCCCATGTGTGTAAAGTTTCCATCTGTTAAGTGTGTTCTATATGCCAGGTATTATAAAGATGTTTTACATAAACTATGTATTTATTTCCATTTAATAGAGGAGATAGCTGAGAACCAGAGCCTCTGTTAATGTCACATGGCTAATTAGGCTGCAAAACAGAGCTTCAGACCCTCATCTGTCCATCTCCATAGCCAATGACTTAAGTCTATACAATACTGCCTCCCTCTCCTTGTTCTGTGCCATAGTGGTCTACTCCTCAGTTGGACAGAAGACCGTGCAGCATCTGAAAGACTATTTGAAATCACCAACTGTGACATTTCATAGCTCCAAGTCAGGTCTATCCATCTGGCTTCTATTATATCTATGTGGCCCTGATAGATCAGATCTTTCTCTCTTTGGTTTCAGGTCCCCAGGAATATGTTATCTGAAACTAAAGAAAATGAAAAGGGATTTACTTGGAGCAGGGCATTTCCTCTGGCACTATTTCATCTCTTCATTCTTAGCGGATAGGAGGAGAAAATGAGACCCAGGTTACATTACATACACACTGAAATAGTTCCATTATCATTGCTGCACACCTGTCCTAAGCCAGTTACAATGCAATAGGATCCTTATTTTGTGAGAATTCACATACACATAACTGTGTGCGCGCGCGTGCACACACACACACACACACACACACACACACACACACATATCCACATATAAGAAACCTGGAAGAAATACAATAAAATGGGAACAGTGGTTAACCAAATGGTGGGAATGAAAGTATTTCTAATTTTCATCTTTATACTTTACTATTTTCTCTTTATTTTCTACAATGAACATGGTACTTTCATAACTGATAAAAACAAAGGAATAAATACTACTTCTAAAAATCACAATGGGCTGAGAAGAGCTGGAGCTAAGTCCTTACCCTTATTCCTGCTGTCACAGCACATTTTGGAACAAACCACTTAGATGACTCTAAGAGCCTTCAACTATAAAATACCACCTCATACCAGTCAGAATGGCTAAAATTAACAGTCAGGAAACTGACAGGTATTGGCGAGGATACGGAGGATGTGGTATATACATGTATATATACATACACATATACACAATCAAATACTATGCAGCCATTTGCAACCACATGGATGGAACTGGAGGGTATTATGCTAAGTGAAATAAGTCAATCTGAGAAAGACCATTATCATATGATCTCTCAAATATGACTAATTTGAGAGGCAGGGTGGGGGGTTCATGGGGGAAAGGGAGGGAAAAATGAAACAGGATGAGACCGGGAAGGAAGATAAATCATCAGAGACTCTTCATTTCAGGAAATAAAATGAGGGTTGCTGGGGGTAGGGAGGAGGGATGGGGTGGCTGGGTAATGGACACTGGGGAGGGTATGTGCCATGGTGAGTGCTGTGAAGTGTGTAAGACTGATGAATCACAGACATGTACCCCTGAAACAAAAAAGAAAAAAATTAAAATTAAAAACGAAAAAAATGACAATATTGATTCCTAACAGCCTCAAAAGAATGGCTGAAAGGATTAGAGATATATTGTACACCAAAGAACTTGTTAAACTATATACAAACCTGTGATATTCTTGTTATGTAACAGGGAAGTTATTACTGGGAGCAAAAATAGTGTGGTAAGTCCCATCTCACTTGCTGAATCTAGCAGATCTGGGCAACAGACTCTCTGAAAACAAATCCGTACTTGAATTCAAAATTTTAAATGATATGGTTTCCACTGGGAGTTTACATAATCCTTTTATTGCCATAGATGCTTATTATCAGATGGATATCCCCAGAGATATTAATGGGCTTAACTATTATTAACAGAAGGACAGAGGGGAAAAGGAATATAATGTACTTGGTTAAAATATCCTATTTTTCCCCGATATGATAATCTCAAGACAGATAATTAAGTCACAGAGGTGGAATGCCCCCTAAGGACAAAATTAGATTCTGAAATGCTTTGTTAGGCATATTTTGATTTTGATTCAAAATATACATTTTCAACATTAATGTGTGAGATTTTACAGAGAGTAATGAAGGCTGAAAGTCACCAAGCACATAAAGTTGAGTAGAAAGGGTAAAGGAGATGGTTAAAAAAAAAAAATATATATATATATATATATATATATATATATGTGTGTGTGTGTATGTGTGTGTGTGTGTATGTATATATACGCATATGTAATTTTTAATACATGTAATATATACGTGTGTGAGTGTATATACAGCTAAGATATATATGTGTATATATATGTGTATATATATACACACACACATATGTATATATATAGAGAGAGATATGAGCCATCTTTTCCATTGCCCCACACTTTCCCTGGAGACTATATTAAGCATTTTCTATTTTTTTCCTAAGAACAATGGATAGACAATGGAAGGGATTTCAGCAGGGGAATGAGAAGATCTAATTTAAGTTTTAATTTAAGTGAGAAATAAGTACAATGAACACTGGCTTCCATAAAACTTAAAGGTTATTGTTTGGAAAAATACAGTGCCTGGAACAAAGAAAGTTAAAACTGTCCTCCATGCTTATTCAATTACAGTTGGAAGAGTGTGTTTGTTTCCAAGAGGGGAAAGGGGCACCAGGATAGCATGTGAGTTCACTAGGATGTCCAGTCTGGTTAGAGGTTTAGATCCCATGTTCTATCAGAAACAATAGAACAAATAAAAAATATTTCCTAAGGAAGAAAGTGCATGGGAAACACAACCATTAACTTCTAACATTTGAAGGACTGTCCAGATTTTTGGTCATCTCAGAGGACAGGCCCTCTGCCCAGAAATACAATTTGTGCATTTTGCTGCTTCCATGGGCCTATTCCTCTCCAAGAGTCTGACCCTCAGGTATAGGACACAAAAATCAAAGACTCAGTATGAAACACTCTAAGAAAAGACTTATTTTTGAAATTTATCTGGTGATCTAAATAATTTAAACTGAAAACATACTTCTGACCTAGGGAAAGAGTAAGTATTCAAACAAAACTTTGAATTTTAAGTTATTTGTATGAAGATGATCTCAGAGTTACAGAAATCTAAAATTATATGCCATACTTATTTACAAACTCTTTAACAAAAATGTAGAACTGCAGAAACATTCCTAAGGCAGAACTTCTCTTTGTGCTGGATTAAACACACATTGATGTAAATTCATGACCACTTTGATTCTTTCAAGCCTTCTCTTGTTAAAACAAACAAACAAAAAAAGCTTTTAATAGTACTGGCCAGGAGAAAGGGCATCCTTTATATGCAAAAACTAGCTGAAGAAATGATATATAATTGTTCCTTATATTTTATCAAGTAATAAAGTATCATTTTATCTGTATTATAAATTCACTTATAATATTAAAATATGAGGAGACAACAGTTAACATTACATCTTTTTAATATTTGTGTATGTGTGGTGGCGAAGTATAAAATTTATATTTTAACAGTTCAATAGCCTAAAGTTACATTCACATCATTGTACAACTATTACAACCATCTATATTTAGAACTTTTTCATCATTCCAAAGTAAAATGTTTCAACATTCAACAACAACTTCCCACTTCCTCCCAGCCCCTGGTAACCACCATCCTACTTTCTGTCTCTATAAATGTGATCACTCTAGGTATCTTACATAAGTGGAACTACATACTATTTTTCCTTTTAATCTGGTTTATTCCAATTAGCATAATGTTTTCAAGGTTCATTCATGTTGTAGCATGTATTAGATTTTTTTTTTCCTTTAAAACCTGAATATCATTCCATTCTGTTTATTCACTGATCTGCTGGTATGCCCCGAATTATTCCCACTTTTTGGCTACTTTAAATAATATTACTATCAACATTAGTGTATAAGTATCTATTAAAATCCCTGCTTTCACTTCCTGTGGGTATCACAAAGGAATTCTATGTTTACTTTTTGATGGGCCACCATACTCTTTTCTAAAGCAGCTACACCATTTTACGTCCCCATCTGCAATGCACTGGAGTTCTCATTTCTCTACATCTCCCTCAACACCTATTTTCTGGGGTTTTTTTTCCCTCCATAATAACCATCTTCATGGGTGTGAAGTAGTAAGGGTATCACTTTTTAAACTGTTAGCAGATAGGTGTTTCTTGAAGTCGTAGCACATCCTATGTGTAATTACATTAAGTTCACATATAAACTTCTCACAGGTATAATTGGTGTTATGTTGGGAATATAGCAACTTTATGATTTTCTAAGTCCATTTAAGGTCTTTGTCCCTTTGGGATATTCAAAACACTGAGGACTACTAGAAATTGTTTCTGTGGGTCACCTAGGAATCCGAGGCATGAGTTCTGGACCCAACTTTGCCACATGAGCAATATGCAACCTTAGACAAATCTATTTTGCCTTGATGAGTCTTGAATTTACAACCTAAGACCACTGACTACATGGCTTTTCATTATTTTTACACTAAAATACAATACACCTTAAAATGGCTTTCAAGACCCTTCCATAATCTGCTTGACTTGTCTCTCCAGCCATCACCTTAGCCACTCTCCTGCTTGTTTTCACAGCCTGCTACTCGGACCTCTTTTCTTTCCTTTCCTTTTCTTTTCTTGTTCCTCTTGCCACAGGGCATTTATGCCATGTTTTCTTTTACCAGTGCTATTTTCTCTCTTTGGAATTTTGTTTCTTCTTACCATTTTTTTTCCTTTTTTTTTTTTTATCTAAAAGTATTTATTAATTAAAAATCTTCCCCCCCCCTTTGGAATTCTTTTGCCCTTTCTGCTCCCCTACTTACTTCCTAATCATTCTCCATATTCAAGCCTATAGATTTCCTTCTCAAGGAAGTCTTCTCCACTGTCCCCTTACAATCTGTTGGTATGCTCTGATTAAACTGGGTGTTATTTGTTAGAGTAGATCTATTTTGGAAATTCCCAGTCATTAATGTGCTTCCCCAATTAACGTGCCTGCCCCTGTAAGCCATCTACTCCACGGAGACATGCAACAGTGGTTGCTCTGCATACAATTCTCAGAGCCTCAGCCAGGGCCCCACATCTAGACAGCACTTTTATCAGAAAGCTTGGGTTGCCAGTGACAGAAAATATAACACTAACTTGCTCAAGAAAAGAGAGTAATTAAAAACACATGGGCAGGGCTGGGGTTAGGAATCTTAAGAAACAAATTCAAGAGTCTATCTTCATATGCTACTATCCTTTTGTAAACTGTGGACTCAGGGTTCCTCTGTGTCCAACCTGGGTAACAGGTTGAAGGCCCTTGAGATAAATAAATGCCAAAACATAGGAATGAAGATCCAGGGAGCAGCATGTCAGTTCCAGCTGTATTAGCTTGCTGTGTGCACCATTGCATTTGAGAGCAAAATATGAATCCAACTGTGCAAATGTACACCAGTGGAAAAAACAAAGATCCTGTGAGGAATTGATGTGCATTGGCACAGAAAAGTGAGACCAATTTGCCCTGCAGAGAATCTACTACTTCTTCCTGTGACTTTGTCAGGTGCAAGGAGGAAAACATTGCTCCCACCTTTTAGAAAAAGAAAAGGAAATCACATGTTCTTTATTTCATCTCTTGGTCTTTTTATTTTTCCAGTAACTTAAGCAAATTTTTAAAAAGTAGAGAATTCACACTTACAAATTTGTTGATTTTCAGACTTAGTGGAGACCTCAATTGGCAACTAGCCCAAGATCTAAGAAACTCCTCTTATTCATTCATTCAGTGCAGTCATCGTCATGCAACCAAGAATCTATTCTGCCACAAAGTCTTCTAAATTCAAACTAAATCCGCATTAGTTGCCGAGGCACATTGGTTCTAGGGAACTATTTGTGATCTTTCCCAATTATTTAACTTTGATTTAAATTAATTTCTACCCACTATGCAGCTGGGAGATAGTCAAGATGTGGGTTAAAAGCTGAGAAAGGAATGCTGAGATTTTGTAATTGATAGAGAATGACTGTCACCTGCAAGTCATTAGGAGTTGGTCTACAACTCTAAATTATTTCCAAATTAACTTTTCTTTTTAAAATGTTAATTTTATCTAAAGAATCCTGTAAGATTAGTGAAGTATTAAATATTAGCTTCTCTGGTTCATAACAGATGAGCTAAGAATGCATTAAATTTCATTGGTCAGGGTTGTAGGTTCAGAGTGATGGGAAAAGAATCAATCTAGTGGAAGATGGGCAAGCATGTCTTTCTCTAGATGTTCTGAAGTAGCTGTATTCTATGTTTCTGGCGTTGTGCTACATGCTTCAAATAATCTTCACATCCATTTAGTGTTCACATCAACTCTGTAGATATTATCCCCATTTTGCAAATGGGACAAAAGAGATTCAAAGAATTTGGAACCACAATCATGGAATTAGTCACTGTCAGAGCAGAGTTTCTGCCCCACTCTGAAGCCTGCAATTTTAACATTTGATACAAAGTTTTGCAGTTGGATAAACACTTGTTTTCAGTGAAAATCTCCCTCTACTCATACATTGAGCTACTACCATGGGCCCATTCCATTTTGGAAGCCATGGGGGGGGGGAAGATGTGAAAATATCTTTCATGCTTTTGAAAGTTCTGCCAATGAAAATGACTTAGGTATATAGATACATTTTCTGTAACATTTTATTTCTATAAACATTTATTAAGTAGGAAAGGACTTACACAAAGGAAAAAAAAAGCAGAGAATCTATGGCTTTTACTTTTGTTTTTAGCCACTCTTTCGAGAGTTTTATTCAGCAAGTATTAACATGTTCTAACAACAACAAAAACAACTGCGTTGCATACACTGAGCTCCATGTACAATTCCTTGAACAAGACCTCCTCATTTGTGCATAATTTTGTTATCCACTTATTCAAAATCCAGGTGCTTACTACCCTCAAGGCCCTGCCCAGCCATACAGCATCAAGACTATCTCTACCTCACCATGCTCACTTCTCTGAAGAGAAGTGAGGCTAGTACAAGATAAGCTGTCAGATGTTTTGAGGAAATTGTATGTAATATGTAATAAGTTAGTTATTAAATTGACTTATAAATCTATAAATTAGTATTTTTAATTATTTTATGTAACACTAAGAGCTTATAATAAAGATGATTTTAAGACATGTCAAGGAATGGGCTAAGTGTTTGTACTTGCTTTGCCTCTCAAGAATCTTATGAGGTCGGTGTGAACACAACACTCATTTTGCGGTCAGCAAATGAGGACGCAGAGAAGGAAATTGCCCAAGGCCACTCCAGAGCCTCCAGGAGAAACCACTGTGTCAGAGCGGCCTGCTTGCCACCAGGTACTCTACACTGATGACGAATATCAGCAGAAACAGGGAAAAGAATGTGTTTCAATAGGATGAACAGAAGCTCGGCACATGTAAGAGAAGGGCACTGATGTGGTCCCGGGCTTACAAAATATCCACATCCTCTCAAGAAAAAGAGAGGCTAAGAGAATCTGCATGGAGAAAGTGGCTGCTGGCACAGTCATGAACCTTTCAAAACCTCGCTCACGTCATCTGGGAGAGGGAGAAGAGGGTCACAATAGCTCCACGCATGCTAAGGAAAGAGCAGCTAAGAAGCACCTAGAGCAGTTCCTGGCATAGGCAGGTACCTGGTAAAACTACTCAGCCTGAATCTGATGAGGAGGATGTTATTATTCTGTCTAGTACCCAAAGACAGAAGGAATGTGTGCACGGGATGGAAGACTGCACTAAGGGACTCCACTGCTTTTCCTTTCCCATCCTGCCACTCTATTCTTGTTTAGAATATCCAATCAATGCGCCAGGCAAATTCTATACAGAACTATAGGCTCCAATGGAATGGACTTTTATCCATAACCCCTGGATGAGATCATCAACAGATTCATTTTGAGGGTCTTGTTTTCTTTTGCTATAGCAACACACTGCTTGGCAGATATGACACATACCTATAGAGTGGTTCATAATGGTCACAAACTCCATGTAATATGGAGAAAAAAGAAAGGAAGCACACACAGTAGGACCTCCAGGGAGGAAGGAGATATGATTTGGGGAAAGTTCACCAGGTTATTGCAACATGTTCCCTGGGGAGGGGAGTTGATTGGTTTCTAAAATTTGGTCAGGGACAACGTTGGTCCATCCTAAAATTTTCATCCCCTGGAATAAAACTTGGAAAATAATGACAGAGTTAAACATAAAACTAAATACTCCCTTTTAATTAGTATCCTTCATTTTGAGCTCACGTACTTCCTACATTTGGGGTGTTAAAATAGCCTTCCTCTTATAAAAATCATAGTGATTATAGGAGGTAGGTTTTTATTTTAGTTAAACTTTCATTTCTGGGGGAAAATATTTGGTGATTCCATAGCAGGGATTTCCTTTATCTTCAGTTTTGAATTTTCCCTCTTGAAATCCAAATACATGGGAACAATCTAATGCATTATCTTCACTAAAATAATAGATAATCTGTGGACAAAGTACCAAGTCCCATTCAAATGGAAGTATTATGTATGGGCACTGACCTCTGAAAGTGTTGGTGGCATCATTGCAAAATTCTCAACTGCCCTTAACAGACAAATGTCTTATCAAACGGTTTATCTAAAATGTTTTTTTAAAAGATTTTATTTATTTATTTGAGAAGGAGATAGTGAGACAGAGCATGAGAAGAGAGAAGGTCCGAGAGAGAAGCAGACTCCCTGTGGAGCTGGGAGCCTGATGCGGGACTCAATCCTGGGACTCCAGGATCATGAACTGAGCCGAAGGCAGTTGCTTAACCAACTGAGCCACCCAGGCACCTTTATCTAAAATGTTTTTGACTCTATTTTAAGTTCATGGTTTCTTTCTGATGTTATTTCTTCCTAATTACTATTCTTCATTAATTTTTAAAGACTAGAATCAGCCTTCAATACTATATTTTCCAGTAAGTGGCAGAATCTAGAGTCAAACCAAAGTCTTTCTTCACAACTAAGTTTGGGAGCCTACAATGCTGGAGCAAATGATTTTACCATGTATGGTAAAGAATTAGATGGAATTAAAAAGATAAACAGTAGATATTTCCATAGCTTAAAAATAGGGATAAAAGCTGACATAAAACATTTAGTATTTCACCTTGTACAACAGTAATTATTCTATAAGATGTTACAAAACACAGTCATAAGGGTTGATAAACTCCTGAACCTTGTAACTGAAGCATGTGAAACACAGGAAAGGAAAAGAAACAAAATTCCTACCTCCTTTAAAGCCTTATTTAAGTTCTGGTAATGGCATCTCTTTGACCTTCTCTTGTTCCCATTCACTCTATCCATGGGTCCATGGGTCCATGACTTTGAACTCTCAACACTTTTTCCCACCTCTCTTAAAACATAAATCTTATACCTAGTACTCAGCACATGTTTGAATCCTTAGCAGAACTACTGATGTAGTAGATCTAACCAGAAGCTTGTTATTGAAGGTAGCATAGCATCCTCCCAAAAGAGATGGTGAAATCCTAAACTCTGGTACCTATGAACGTGGCCTTATTTAGAAATTGGGTCCTTACAGATGTAATTAAGATGTAAACTGAGGTCATACTACAGTATGGTGGGTCCTTAATCAAGTACAACTTGTGTCCTTATTAAGATAATAAGACAAGGCAGAGACAGACACACTCAGAAGAGACCACCGTGGGAAAGACACGGACAAGCAGAAGAAAGACAGCCACGTGACCCTGGACGCAGACACGGAGGTTACGAACTCTAAGTCAAGGAATACCAAGGATTGGCAACGATGACCAGAAACCAGGAGAGTGAGCAAGATTTTGGAATTCTAGCCTCCACAACCAAAAGAATATAGATTTCTGTTTTAGGCTACCCAGTGTGCTACTTTGTTACAGTAGTCGTAAGAAACAGATACACTTGCAGATATATTAACAAGCTCTCAGGTGCTGTTAATGCTCATTTTAAGAGCTGTGCAAGCCATTCCTTCCCTCTCACCATTGGGCATCCTCCCATGCCCATCTCCCTCCGCCTGTGGCCTAGCTTCAGTAGGAAGTGCACATCATGCATTCTTAACTGGAGATCATTTCCCCTGGGAAGCCTTTGCTGCCATCCAGGAGTGGGTTAGAGAGTAGGATTCTCTTCCCTGGCCTGTTGTAAGGTATGGGGACCGCAGAAAGCCTGCTCAACCACAAGCCCAAGTTCTGAAAGAGACTGCACATTTAATGAGAAGAAAACATTCATCATATTACTCCCCCAAAAACTCTATTCATGATGTTTTAACCATTGTTCTTCCACTTTTAAGTATATATTGGGCACTTTGGGCTTCTAAGTTTAGACAGATCACAAAAGTTCATCAAAACACCCTTCTATGGGTCAGGATGGAGTTGGTCTCCTTCTCTGCCGTCCCAATACTTGGCACCCAAGAAATACTTCAAGATGAATGAAAAGACTGAACAAAAGGAAAAGGAATGAAGATTCTATATGGCAACTATCCGAGGAAGCGTGATTGCAGTGGAAATATCACAAAGAGAATTCTTTTCTAGAAGAGTGAAAGTTGATAAATGCCAGAAATAGCTCCACAAACAATAGGACAAGCTCTGCTCCTTGGACGAGTAGCTACATTCTCAGGGAAATCCAGAAGCGGAAGCTCTGTTCCCCCCTCCCCAGCACCACCCTTTCCCCACCTCTCCTGGGCCTGACTGACCCACGAGAACCCCACTTTGCCTGCAGAAGAACCCTGACTGTAAGGCTTTTAAGTGGGCCATTTTGTTTTTGCAAAACAAAAGTGCTGAGTCCCCTGATTCTACTAACCAAGCTGAAAACTGGCCGTGGAAGAGGGAGAGAAGCATAAGTGAAGGCCACTGGCCTGTTTTCAGGGCATGGAGTTGAGTTTCCAAACACGGTGCTAAATGAGGTGGAGATACGCACTTTCTGGAATGATGCCCTCAGGCTTTCCTCTGTCTTTGGAGCTACTCCCTCCCAACCTTCAATTTTAAGCCAATTCAGCTGTGGAACTGAGACACTGAAGCAGGAAAGCAATTTATAATAAGCCCAGTCTTGTTAGGATGTATGTTTGGAACAGGTTTGTAAACACTGGTAAGGGGTGGGGTGGGGAGAAAAGCAGGCCTTGATGCAGGCAGTTATTGAAGAATCTAGCCCTCCTGCTGGTCTTGTGCCTTCTAGAAAAGGATATAGCTGTGGGTGACTTTTTGGTAAAGCAGTGCCTCCTGCCTGTCCCCATTAAGTGTGGTAAGACAGGTGAAGAGGATAAACGTAATGAAATCTCTGTTTTCGTTACCGACACAAAAGGATATTCCAGTAAGATGTGTTCTTAGGTGTGACCTGAATTAGCAGAGTAGGACAGGGAGCACAGGCTGGGACGGGGAGCCTGTGCATACAGGGAAACCCAATGTAAGCAGACCTGTCAAGTAATACATTTGATGTTACAAATAAGAGCAGTATTTCTTTACTTTAATGTGTCAATCAGTTGGAGATCTTGTTAAAATTCAAGTTCTAATTTAGTAAACCTGGATGGTGACAGAGTCTGCAATTTCTAACAGGTTCCCAGGTGCTGGTCTGTAGGGGACACTGAAACAGGAAGTTAGACGACAAGTTCTCACTTGCAGGAGGACTCATGCATGCCTTTTCTTTCACTAAATGCATATTTTGTTGTTGTTATATGAGGATTTTTTATTATTATTTTTTAATTAACCTATAATGTATTGCTGTTTTCAGAGGTAGATCTGTGATTCATCAGTCCTATAATACCTAGTGCTCATTACATCACATGCCCTCCTTAATGTCCAACACCCAGTTACCCCATCCCTCCACCCCCTCTCCCCCAGCAACCCTCTGTTTCCTATGATCAGGAGTCTCTTATGCTTTGTCTCCCTCTCTGGTTTCATCTTTTATTTTTTTCTTCTCTTCCCCTACGATCCTCTGCCTTGTTTCTTAAATTCCATGTGTCAGTGAGATCATATGATAACTGTCTTTCTCTGACTGACCTATCTTGCTTAGCATAACACCCTCTACTAATGTGTATTTTTATTACTTGTTTCATCTTTTCACAAATGTAACTTGTATCTTTTTTTTTTTATCCCAATTTTTATTTGTCTGAGAGAGACAGTGCGAGAGAGCGAGCACAGGCAAGCAGAGGCAGAGGGAGAAGCAGGTTTCCTGCCGAGCAAGGAGCCCGATGTGGGACTCGATCCCAGGACGCTGGGATCATGACCTGAGCCGAAGGCAGCCGCTTAACCGACTGAGCCGCTTAACCGTCTCTGAAATTTGCAATCCTTACTCCTCTATAATCTCTGTCAACCAAACCAGGCTTGGGTTTGGACTCAAGTTATCACTTCCTGGGCATGTGGAAACATCAAGAGGTCAGCATCAAAAGGGCAGAATGGGTATTAGCAGCTTAGAAGGCAATCCTGAAGGCAAGAGGGAAACATTCTTTCAATGAGGAGGAGGCAAATGGTGGGGGGAGGGTGTGGTGGCGAGGCGGGGTGGGGGTGTGTGGAACAGAGGTAATCAGTGGTTTCTCAATATTCCTGAAGCAGTTCTTACAAATAGGATTGCTATATACAGCTGCAAAGCCATCTCAGAATCCAGCACCTATCACTTTTAGTCAGGTACCTATTCTTCAAGAATACTTTATCTCAATTGCTCTTAGTGGCAGAGAGGATGATTTGGGGTAGTAAAAATTTGGTAAAACACCAGCCTGGCTTGGTTGACAAAGATCGTAAAGCACTAGTAATGGCTGAGTTAAAGGTGAGTCATAACAGTTTAATTCCAATTGTCAAGTTTTAGGAAGAGCTTATTTGTCCATTTTTTTAAAATATGCGCAGAAGTAAAACAGGATAAAAATATCCTAAATAAATCTTAAGTATATATAATGACACAGATATTCTACATAATGAGAGCAGTGTGTGACCATATAATTGACAGCTTTCCTTTTGTAATATATGTGAAGTGATGGTGCATTTTACAGTCCATAGCATCTTAGATTTCATTATAGTTTGTAAAATACACTTACTACTTATTAGGCACTTATCACGTAACAGAAAGGATGCCAAGAGCCAGCTGTCACATAAAAACTTCTTATGCCCCTGCATGGTAAGAACTGAAAAGGTTTACATTAATTACTCCCCTTTTTTTTTTTTTTTAATTTCAGAGACTAGAGACTGAGGCATCAGAGGAGTAACTTTCTTGTTCAAGGTCAGACTGCTAAGTTCAGCCCCTAATTGCTGAATAAGCCATGGTCAAACAGAGTGGACACTGAGCCTTTTCTCTAAGTGAACAATTTATCACAACAAGTCTCAGTTATGCATCTACCCACCTGCCACCCACTAGGGACCCTTGAAAACTTGTGTTTTATGTTGCAGAGGGATGGGAGGTCATATTTGGTCAACACAAGGGCTCAGGAGTGATCCTGGAATTTAATAAGCATGGCAGGACTCAAAATAATCTCAGCATTTCATGCAGTTCTCCAAGGTCGAAAGGGTCCTTCCAGAAGGCTAACAGCAGCCCTGTGCATAAACACTCAGTTTTGACACAAGAAAGTATCTTCTTGTAGAATCTCTAATAGCGTTATCCCGATTTACCTCCAAATTTCAATGTTTTTACTTTTCTCTGACAAAGAAACACCTCCCTTTACATCTAAATCCACTTGCTCTACAAGCTGTGATTGCACGACTTCAGAATTGCTAAGATAGCAAATCTTTCATTTCTTTTATGTAATAAAATAGGCTCCATCACTATCAAATCTGCACTCTACCGTAATTGATGAGCCCTTGGGAGCCTAACTGATGTACGCTGCCAGCATAATAGGAGAATAACACAAAACAATTTCTGATGTGAACCTGAAGCTCACGGATGGCATTATTTAGGTTCTTGGGAAGACAGACAGACAAGGGTCCTGACTGTCTTTGTGCCTCCTTGAAAGTTCTATTTCCTCATACCTATTTCACCACTACTACAGTTGTCTTCCCCCACCACTGAAGTGCTCATCAGGAGTTTACTACCGGCCAAGTGCCATGCTCAGAGCTTTACATGGATTGTCTTTTTTTTTTTTTACACCTTTCAGCAACCCTGGGAGTTATCCCTACTTCACAAATGGGTTAAACTGAGGCTTTGAGAGGTAAGGGCTTTTTTCCATGGCTTGCGGCAAGCAAGTGGCAGAACTGGAATACCAGCTCAGGCAGTGTGTGTCCTAGGCTGACTTATGGCTTTCATCATCAAGTACCCCCTTCCCCTGCAGTGCAGGCAGAAAGTTGTGTGTTCATCGTTCAACATCCAAAAGCTCCCACAATGTTGCTCCTTACTACACTTCCCGACCTCATTAAATGTCCCATGTGTTTGACACTGCCTTCAATTTTGGCTTTGGTCAAGTGCACTCATCAATAGGATAGCACTCTTTCCAACCCTCTACGATCTTAGGAAGGCTCATAACAACCACACCATTCTTGCGTGAAGGCTGCCCTATCCCCTCCCCTGAGATGCAATATATAATTATTCCTCTTCCTACATTCTCAAAGAATTTCCATCTCTACTAGTTGTTTTATTTGGCCTTATAATCTACACAATGGTTTTTCTGTACCAGTCTTCTCTACTGGTTTTATGTTCCTGATGCATAGAAATGGTCTCATTCATTTCTGTATCTTGCAAGTATCTAATTTAATATCTTATACAAAGTTGGGAAGATGTGAAGAGTGGAAGAAAGGCAAGGAGACAGAAATTTTCTTTTAGGTTATGGGCTCCTAGTGGACAGAGACCCCATCTAATTTAACTTGCCACAAAGAATCATAGTTAGGACTCTATAGTCACCAAATTCTTACTCTCCTCAAAAGGTTTTCACACCAAGTGTCAGTCAGCCTGTACTTGATATTCCAGTAATGACCTGCCAGTATGGCCATCCAATAATGATGTGGGTTACCACTAACACTGTGCAGTTACTCTGTATTCTCTCCTGTCCTCTCTGCTGAGTTCTGGCCACACCCTGTCCTATGTAGCAGCCTTTATAGACTCATCTCCCGCTCATTTCTCATTTAAAGAGCTTCCCTGGCTTCCTTCTCCACTGTCCTCTCAGAACGATGGCATGCAGACCTCTCATGTCATTAAGGGTCTTTGTTAGGCATGGTGCCCACACTAAATGCACCAACCCAATACAGACACAACAGCTCAGGACCAAATAGGAAAACCAGTTCTCATGTTGGAGCCACTATTCCATGCCAATTCAGTTCAATACTTAGCATATTTGCTTTGCACTTATTTATTCCCAATGCACTTAATAAAAACACAAGTTCTATACTGTGGTTTTAAGACCACAGGTACCATAGAGACTATCTGAGTGCAAATCTCCTAACTTTACTAGCTCTTATTTTGAGCACTACTTTTTAATGTATCTATGAATGGTCTGGGGGACCTGTTAAAACATAGGCTATGATTCAGTAGGTCTGGATTAGGGCTTGATATTCTGCATTTCCTGTAAGCGTCAGGTGATGCCACTATTGCCAGTCCACAGACCAAAGACTTTCACTAGAGTCTTCCTCACTCAACCTTGGCTTCACATTGCCATCCTCCTTAGTGATGGCTTGCCAGACTTACTGCATCACAATCCCCGGGTAGGATCCAGACATCAGGATTCTAGTTTTCTCACCATAGAGTTCTTGTAAGGATTCCATGGTCTTGCCATATAAAACACACTTACACAGGTCCCTGAAACATGGGAACTCTTAATATATGCAGATGTAGGTTTCTCAGGATGCTGTTTCAACAAGATGTCAATAATATTCTTAAATAAAATGTTCCAGGTTAAATATACTTGGGAAGTGCTGCACGTGATGGTTTCCTCCATGAGACACACAAATCATCTAAGTTCTCTCGGAGGATCTGTAATGCAAAAACCTATTATTTAACCCGCCATTTACCAAACATTTAATGATCCTTTAACTCTTTATTTGACACCATAACTTTGTTTCTAAACATTTTAATAAGACACTTGATAAATTTAGATCATTGTTAAGTTACATGCATTTTAATAATACAAAAAGATTCTGTGTACCTTTTATCTAGCTTTCTCTAACTAGAACATCTCACAAAACTGTAGTACATCAATTAAGAGATTGGCATTGACAAAATCAAGATACAAAGCCTTTCCTCATCACAAGATCACTCATGTTACACTTTTATAGACATACCCACTCTCTCCCACCCCTTAAGCCTTGGCAACCAATTATGTGTTCTCTATTTGGAATATTGTGTCATTCAGTAATGTGATAATAAATGGAACCATATAAAATGTGACCTCTTGGGATTGTTGTTGGGGTTTTTCCACCCTCCAGGTCAATACATTTCTGTAGACTCATCTAGATTGTTGCATGTATTAATAATGTGCTCCTTTCATTGCTGAGTAGCAGTCCATGGTCTGTATATGCCATAGTTGACTCACCCACTGAATCTGGGTTGCTTCCAATTTGGGGTTATCTTTTTTTTTTTCCCCAAGAGCTACTTTTTTAAAAATTTATTTCTTTTCAGCGTAACAGAATTCATTGTTTATGCACCACACCCAGTGCTCCCTCCAATACGTGGGGTTATCTTGAATAAAGCTGCAATAATGCTATGTATACAGGTTTTTGTATGAACATAATTATTTATGTCTCTGAGATAATCCCCATGAGTGTACCTGTTGGATCATATGGTAGTTGGATGATTATTTAAAAACAAAAACAAAACTCTGCCAAACTATTTTCCAGGGTAGCTATACTATTTTACGTTCCCACCAGCAGTGTATGAGTGATCCAATGTCTCCACATTGTTATCAGCACTTGGTGCTGCCTTTTTTTCTCTCTCTAAGTCATCCTGGTAAGTGTGTAATGGCATCTCGTTGTGAATTTATTTGTGTTTCCCTTATGGCTGCTGACATTAAACATCTTTTCACAGGGCTTATTTGCCATTTGTATGCTCTCTTCAGTGAAAACTCTCTTTATCTTTTTCCTACTGTCTAATTAAATTGTTTCCTTTCATATGTTGAGTTTCAAGAATTCTTTAAATATTCTAGAGACTAGTTGCTTGTTGGTATATGGTCTGCAAATATTTTCTCCTCATCTGTAGTTTATTTTCATCCTCTTAACATCCTTTCAAAGAGCAAAAGTTTTAAGATCAATAAAGTCCAATTTTCACTTTTTTTTTTCTTTTAGGGATTACATTTTCAGTAGTAAGTCTGAAGATTTGTTTGCCAGCCTAGATACTGAAGATTCTCATTTGTTTCTAAAAGTTTCATTGTTTTATGTATTCCAATTAATTTTATGATCCATTTTGATTTAATGCTTTACAATATGTGACAGAGTGGTTTTGTTGTTGTCATTTTGCCTATGGATATCTAATTATTCCAGCACCATTTGTTGATTTGTTGAGCAGTCTCTCTAGTTGGTCTGCCTGCTTCTCTCCACATCTCAGAGTCTTATGTTTGTCTTATATATAATGCACAGGTTTTTCTACTGTACACAGTGGGAGGGATAGAGAAAATTACTTCTATCCTCCTGGAAGCAGGAGCCCCTATTAACATTCAGTTATGCATAATTCTACAGTTTGGAAGAATTGGATGACCACATGAAGATCAGCCTTTTGCGTGTAATATAAGAGACAAGAGACATCCCCGTAATGATGGAATTCTAGAATCATGTAAAAGGTGGGATGTGCTAGAACCCAGATTTATTAACATGCTCAGATATAAAAAGGTTACTGAATTACTTTAGGACATCTCTTTGAAGTTCGTGTTTGAAGAACCACAACTTTTTAGTCCTTTGGTTATACTCACAAAATTTCTCAATATCAGCCAAGTTTATATCAAAGTATGCCTTTGATCCAAATTGCGTTCTTTAATTCTATTTTTCCAAAAGCACCATCCTGAAAGGAAGTGTCAAGATCATGAAAGCACTTTGGACTATCATAAAAAAGCTTTGGACATCCATTTCTGGGCAAGAAATTAGAAAACTCATGCTTGTCACAAGCTGGTTGTATGTACCAATATAAAGTGATTTCAAGATTCAAATTCTAGTTGTACCACTTTGGAAAAATGATTTATCCCCCAGGATAATTTCTTTCATCTATGAAATGGGGTTGAGAGCAGATAGCTCATAAGAGTCTTGAGATTAAAAAACATAAAAATCTAAAATATAAGTCCTTTGTAAAATGCTGCTGGAGTGTGAGGGAGTAAGAGGTTACCAAAAACTTCTCTAGCAGCAGCTGGTCCATCCCAGAAGCAATTCTCCCTTCTATTAACAGCTTCAAGTTGAGGGTGGTAGGTGCTGAATAATCTAACAAATCCATATATTTCATTTTTTTGAAAAATATAAAACCCCTTGAAGGTTAATACATTAGCCTTTCATCAGTTATTAATATCTTAATGTAAAGTTTGCATGTATTTAAGTGGCAGTTTGAACCATTGACCAAAAAAGGAAGTTTTCTTCCTAGACACTGATGGGAGGTGACCCTGCAAGGTAGGAAAAGAGGTTTCAAAGAGGAAAATCTGTGCTTCACACAATGTGGCTCAGGTGAGCCCTAAGCCCACCTGGGACAAACGTACATTCTTAGTCAAAGTTGCTGATTAAAACTGTTCATATGTTTTATAAATAACTTATTTAGGCCTACTATGTGACAAGTAGGATTCTGACTCTGAAGATACAGCGGTGAATTTTAAAGAATAATTTCCTGGGGCACCTGGGTAGCTCAGTCAGTTAAGAATCTGACTCTTGGTTTTGGCTCAGGTCATGATCTCTGTCATGAGATCTAGCCATTCGTCATGTGAGGCTCTGTGTTCAGTGTAGAATCTCCTTGAAATTCTCTCCCTCCCTCTTCCTTTGCCCCTCCCCTCACTTGCTCACTCTCTCTAAAATAAATAAATCTTTAAAAATAAATTAAGAAACAATAACTTGGAATTATCCTTTATAGTCCGACAAGATGGCGGGGAACTAGGAGGATGCTCTGGTTCAACCTGTCCCCTAAAGTGAGCTGATTACCTACCAAGGAACTCCGATCACTCATGAAATCAGCCTGAGATCAAAATTCTACTCGTCAGGATCTCTACGGGGGCAGAAGACGCCAGTGGGCAGGTAAAGCCGAGCGGGAACACCGGACTGGTATCAGAAGATAA